>CAUYQG010181379.1:0-21880 GCA_963574415.1 Tarsius wallacei
TTATTTATTTATTTTTGAGTTGAGATCTCCTTCTGTTGCCCAGTCTAGTGCAGTGCCATGGTCACAGCTCACCACAGCCTCCACCTCTTGGGCTCAGGTGATCCTCCTGCCTCATCCTTCTGAGTAGCAGCATGTACCACCAAGCCCAGCTAATTTTTGTATTTTTTGTACAGATCAGGTCTTGCTATGTTGCCCAGACTCCTCTCTAACTTGACCTCAAGCGATCTTCCTGCCCCAGCCTTCCAAAGTGCAAGTGTGAGCCACCACACCTGGCCAAATTGTTTAGTTAGTAAGTATTAGGCCTAGATGCAGATTCAGATCTGCCTAACAGCTTGTGTCCTGCTGTTTCCTTTATGCTAATTACAATGTAGTTGCCTTTTTCTCATTTGGCAGTTTTTAAAATGTTAAATTGTTTCTAATGTATAATGTCAAGAGGATGGTTATATGTTGGGAGGGTCTGTTGCAGTAGAAAATAACACCCAAATCTCAGTGATTGAACCATATCTCACATCTCTCACTACAAGTGCATGTGGGTGACAAAGTGGCTGTGTGTTGCTGTGGTCCTCACCTGGAGATCTAAACCTATGGGGCAGTCACAATCTAATGGTGCTGATCTAGGCTGAGGCAAGAAGGCACCTCTGGCACTCACTCTCAGGGTTGTGCAAGTGCTAACCTTGAATTCATATGACCTTGGACATGAGCACCTCCTTAAACTTTGCATCCCAGATGCCTCACTTAACTCACCTTCATCCAAGCCCCTCCATTGGAACATCACTGCTACATGTGGCAGAAAGAAGGGGAACTGGTAAAACAGCCTCCTAAAGCTTTCACCCAGGGGGTGACATACTTTTTCTGTTCACACTTTACAGAGAAAGCAAGGACACTGGATTTTGGTGAACAGTAATAGAGTCTCCCAGAGTAGGTATGATTTAATTCATTTTTATAAGCCTTGTCCTTTTCTTGTTAATAGGTTAACAAGTTTAAGCTACTAAGCAGATCATCATAGCTTGGAATATATTTAATTTAACTGTTGACTTCCCTATGTGGTCTCATGAAAATTCAGAGTAACCAAGTGCTGCAGTTGAAGAATCTTTTTGAGTATTATTATTATTATTATTTTGAATTGGAATCTCACTCTGTCGCCCAGGTTGGAGTGCATGGCCACCACAGCTGATGCAGATTTTTCAGGTCAGCCTGGGCTTCAAGAGTGTCAGCTCAATGGGTCAGCCAGCCAAATCCCAGAGAGGGTCATGGAGGGGCTGGTAAGCCTAGCCCCACAAGTGTCAGCTCTAATGGGCTGGCAAGCCAAGCCCTGAGAGTGTTGCTGGTTTGGTGGACTGGCAAGCCTAGCCCCCTGAGTACCTCAGCTTCGGAGTCTTGCCTTCCCCTGGCAGCTCTCCTGGATCAGCTGGCTCTGTCGGCTGGCAAGCCAGCCTCTGGGGTGCATGACTTTTTGACTCCAGTGATCTTCTGCAGCTCTTCAGGTTACACCTCTTCAGGGGCAAGGTTCTTGTCTCATACCCAGAAAGAATGAGGGACATGGACAGATGGAAGGTGAGAAACCAGGATTTATTGAGGACAGAAAAGCTCCCACAGCGGGAGGGGGCCTGAAGGGGTTGCTGTTCTGGGGCTGAGAATCTGGGGTTTATATAGCCCTAAGTCCAAGCCGATTGGTTAGCACTAGCTGTGAGCTGTAGCTGTTCTGATTGGCAAGTATTAAGGCAGGGATCTAATGGCGAGCTGATTGGTTGCTTTTCAATCCCAGCAGTGAGTACCTTAGCTCTAGCTTGAGAGGCTTGCAGGGAGTTGTTTACCAATGCTGAGCCTGAGAGGCCCGCCAGGAGTTCACTACTTTGTCACCAGAAGACCCGCCTGTCTATCTGCCTAGCCTTTCTCTAGCTATCTCCTGTCTCACAGCTTAGACCTGCTGGGCTCAGACGATCCTCCCACCTCAGCCTTCCAAGTAGCTAGAACCACAGGCATGTCCCACCACCACGCCCAGCTAATTTTTTGATTTATTGTAGAGACCAGCCAAGTTGCTCAGGCTGGTCTCGAACCCATAGGCTCAGGCAATCCTCTCACCTCTGCCTCCCAAAGTGCTGGGATTATAGGCGTGAGCCACCGCACCCAGCCTAGTGTTTGAGTATTAAAAGCAGAGTCACAAAGAAGGTGCTCTGTGAAAATTTCCACCCCGTAATCAGCCATCCAAACCTAATCTTGAGATTGAGCCATTTTCTAGATGGCCTGAGACACAGAGGAGATAGGCAACTGTTACCCAAAGATTTCATCTTAAACATGTAATAAGAGTCTTTGGCTATAGACAGAGTTTGGTAATACTACAGCATAGTGGGGAGACTTGCTTATGAACAGTTGTCCTTTTCAGCATGTGATCCAGCAACCCATTTTGTTGTGGGATGCATTTTCTGAAAACACTCCCAGAATAAATGTAAAAGGAACATTAACTGTTGACACACACACACATTTCAAAGAGGCACCGTGAAAAAAATGGCTTTGATCAAATAACTGCAAAGCTAGTAGTAGATATTAGATTTTCATGTCTGCTCAGCCTTGTACATAAGCCCAAAGAATTCAAATCTTCTATGTAAATTCTATTCTTGTCTTAGTGGCAAGTCCAGTGGTGGAGACTATTGTGGTATGATCAGGATTATATTTAGGTGCTGGGGAGAGAACAGGGTGTTAGGAGGAAGGGAATCACATTGTGGTGAAAGCCTGTTGTATCCTTGTGTTTTTGTTTACTCTAGCATGAACAAATGATTAACCACGGGCAGGTCACTTAACTTTGCTGGACATTGGTAGAATGAAACCAGGGGCAAGTCATTTAACTTTGCTTTCTTTACCTGTAAGATGAAACTGGAGGAGATTTTAGCTCTAATTTTGTCAAAGAAAATAAAGGAAGAGATGTTTAGCTCAGAGAGATAGCAGGATGAAGACATTTCTTTTTAGGCTAGAAGAGTCTTTAGAATATTTGTATTTTGAGAGAAGGAGTCCGTTGAAAGAGAGACTGAAGGTGCTGGGGAAAGAGGATATCTGTCATCACAAGGTTGTGAAAGAGATAGGGGAGAGTGGTATCAGGAGACCAGCGTGGAAGACTCTGTCTTGAATGGTGGGGATGCTTTTCCCTCTAAGACTGAGGGAAATGAGGACATGATGGGTCGAGACCTTATGATCTTTTAAGGAAATGAGGAGGGTAAGGTAGCGTCAAGAAGATGAAAACCTCATGCCTGTTTGGTCATCTGCCTAGAATGTGTGGGCAGGGAGGGGAGATGGGCATGTTGAGGGATGGAGAAAAGATCTGAAACAAATGTGTGTGCAGAGTGATACAGGGAGTTACCAAGAAAAAAGCAAACACTTTGGAGCCCAGGAAGGACTCAAATGAAGTTGAACAGGAGAAAGTGTAGTAGACCCAGTTGACATGGGATATATTTCATTATATGACATACCTGGACCAGGGATGAGAAAGTCTAAATGTAAGACAGAGTCATCTTGGAATGATTACCCTTGACAACTTGGCTTGGGAGGAAAGTAGAGGAGTGTGAAGTTCTCTATGGTCTCTATGAGGGAGCATAGAAACTTCTGTAGGCATAAGAGTATGGGAAAGATGGAAGGAAAAAAAGTTTGGACACCTAGGAAACAATGAAAGTAAAACAGGATTCAAAGAAGATGAGACCAAAAGAAAAAAAAAAAAAAACCCAAGGAAGATGAGGCCCCAGTGGTACTAAGGCCTGTGAGTGATTGAAATGCAGTGGGGATTATATCCTCTTTTTGGGAAGATTGAGGAAGAGGGGTCAGGGCACTAGACTGTGAGTGTATTAGGACAGGGCCAAAGATTCCCTTTATTTTGGACCCAGTCCTTAGCATGTTGTCAGGCACATAGTGGAGGCTCAATAAAGTCTTGTTGAATAAATTAAGCTGAATGTTTTCCAGGATGATGGCAGAAGATGGAGTCAGGGAGCAAAGTCTGAAATGACCGGTCTGTAGATAAGATTGACATGGGCAGGTCTTGTCTAATGCAGAGGAGGTGACCTGGTTTCTCTTGCCAAGCTCGCCATCAAGGGCTTTCTCTTCCTCTCTCTCTCTGACTGACTCCACAAATAAGAGGTAATTTTCCTAACTATTGCCAGCTGTGCCTCCCACTTCTGTGGGAAGGGTTTCTGCTTATCATCCTAATATAAAATTATGTCCTCTTATTTGTATAAGTACATTTTATGGTTGTAGCTTTGACTACATTCTTGATAAAGAGTCATTCCTAGAGATCTGGTAAATGTAATATAGGGACCATGAAACAGAAATAATAACCCAGTTAATTTGTTAGAGATGGCGTAGTCCATTTGTGGATTGCTGAATTTTGAAAAATAGCCAGGAAAGAAAAACAAATAAATCAAACAGCCAGCACTGACAAACGTAGGTTTTTTTTTTTCCCATCTATTTTGTCAAGTGTGGATAGTTGTTAATTACCTATTTATGATGATTCTTCATAGCTTACTTATGAATGTTCTGAAGCATGTTTTCTAAACGTAATAAAGTCTGGTCTGCATGGGGCCCTCTTGCTCCATTAGCCTGCTATTAAATTTTATATGAGAAGTGGCTTTAGTTTGCTATGGAGTTTGTGGATTAATTATATTGGGGTGGATTTAGCTGGGTTCTGATGATAAAACTAAAAAATACTAAGAGACATTCTTAATGTTTAAAAACTAAAAAATACTGAGACATTCTTAATGTTTAAAAGGTTCTATAAAATTTCCACCTTTACTGGATACATATGAATAATGCATTTGATCATCAGCAAAAGCCATTTAGGGGTTGATTTCTAAGGGTCTTTGAACTGTAAAAATCAGGACAGCCCTTATATTCCCAGTGTGAGAATCAGATGTTCTATGTTTAAACCATAACCTGTGTCAACATCTTTCTCATTCTTCTATTTCCAAACTTGAGAAGTGGTATGTTGTTATACTCAAACGTCTGTGTATTAAGACAGGATTCAACTTTAACCATTACCAAGCATTAATATTAGGTCAGATAAGATGAGTTGTTTATGGCTTTGGGGTATAGATCATCAAAAGTTAACCTGATAGCTGAACATAATGGATTTGGTAATATCAGCATAATGGATGTATTTTCCTACTTGGAGATAATGGAGTTATTCACATAATATTAGAAAAAAAAGAGTTTGTATTTTGATAGGTTTGTTTTTGTTTTTGGCTGCCTAGGCAAATAAAATTTTGAGTTGTCATGACTTGCAGATAAAAGTGGCTGTTTATGAGGAAATGTTGGGACTTAGGAGGGATAAGTGTCTCACTGTATTTTTTTTTTTTTATTATTTCGTCTAAAGATACAGGGAGAAAATTACATCTCTGTAATGGTTCATTTCCTAGAAGTGGTTATTTCCCCAAGGCTTACTTTCCCCTTATACTTTTGAACTTTAAGCCTTCAGCCCAGAAGCACTTAGAAAGTTGTCATTGTGATTCTTTGGCTATCATTTCTTGCCTATGAACTCAGCTTTCCTCTCATTGGGCATTCAGGACTCTTGTGAGGTTGTTTATCCATAGAGAGCAGTATTGAGTGAAGCTGTCAACTCATTAGCAGTGGGGCGTGTGATTTAGGCTTGATAGGTGTACCGTGAAATTCAGGAGGGCTAAATTAGGAGCCCTCGCCAGCCAGGCTTTGCTGCCTTTATTTTCCCCAGCAGGACAGTTTGGGTTTGAATAACACTTTCTTTGCGGTTAAAACCTCTGTCGTCCTCTTAGTTGTTGTTATTGTGGTAAGAATGTTTAACATGAGCTCTACTCTCTCATTTTTTGAAAGGCAGTTCGAGGGAGAAAGGAAAGAAGGGACTTGAATGGTTCCATTTGGGATTTAAAACTGATTTTAGTATGGCAAGAGACTCCAGGACCTCGGCCAAGGCATCCACTATCTGAATGAGGTGGGTGAGGTAGAGACCCATTTCTCTGGCTTGTGATCTGTTCCTTTATATTCACCAGTACTTCCTGACTCATTTAGTTATTTGTTCCTGCCTCTCCCTCTTTCTATTTTTCTGCCCCTGACTTCCAGTCCCAGCACCTTTTGTCCTTTTCCAGAAGTGATGTGCGTGTGTGTGTGTGTGTGTGTGTGTGTGTGTGTGTGTGTGTTTCTTTGTGTAGCATTCCCATTCCATGTGGATACCTCTTTTTGGCCATACTGGCCTCCTATATGGGCATGACCAGCTTGTACTGCACAACACAATTTTAATTTTTATTGAGCACCTACTTTATGCCAAGCATTGTAGCAAGTTTTATTGAGGTATAATTTATAGAACATACAATTTGTCCATTAGACGTGTACAATTCAATGATTTTTAATAAATTTGTAGAGTTGTGATCACCATAATCCAGTTTTAGAACATTTCCATCACCCCCCAAAATTCTCTTGAGCCTGGATGCAGTCAATAGTTGCATGAGATTGAGTCCTATCCACTGGTCTGCTGTATGTCTGTATAAATTTACCTTTTCTGGATTTTTTATGTAAATGGAATCCTACAATAATGTGGTCTTTTGCATTTGGTGTCTTTCACTAACATAATGCTTTTGGGCATCATATATCTTGTTGAATGTATCCAGTTTGTTTCTTTTCATTGCTGAATAGAATTTTGATTGTATAAATATACCATATTTTGTTTATGACTCTTACCAGTTGGTGGACATATAAATTCTTCCAGTTTGGGCTATTATTAATAGTGTGTGGACATATGTTTTTATTTCTTTTGAATAGATTTCTAAAACTGGTTTACTGGTAAGTTGATGTTTAACTTTCAGTGAAACTGCCCAACTATTTTCTGGAGTGGATGTGTCATTTTACATTTCTATGAGCAATGTATGAGTTGCAGTTTCTCCACATTCTTGCCCATACTTGGTATTGTCTGTCTTTTTGATTATAGCCATACTAGTAGGTATGTAGTGAATATCTCATTGTGGTTTTAATTTCCCAAATGGATAATGATTTTGACCACATTTTCATGTGCTATTAGCCATTCATGTCTTAGTTTGTCAATTGTCTACATAAGTCTTTTGTTTATTGTTTGGCTTATTTTTGAGTTATAAGAGTTCTTTTTATATTCTGGATACAAGCCCTTTATCAAAGATATAATTTGCAAATGTTTTTTCCCAAGTTGTAACTGTTCTCTTTCACACATCAATTATTTTAATAGAGAACATTTAATATAAAGAAGTATTAACCACGTAAATATACATATTAGCCATGTATAGAGGAACTGAAAAGGCTAGAAAAGAACATAGAAGTTTCATAGAGGTAACTAGTGCAGGAAGCAACTAACACCTCTAAGGGCAGAGGAACAAAGGGAAGAAGCTGAGATTATAAAACTTAAAAACTTGGGGAAAGAGGTAAAACTTGGTTCCCCAGGAGAGGATGCTGATTAGCTGGTTCTGGTATCTCTGAGGAGGTGAAAAGAGGCTGGTTCTGGGAGTGTAGGGGAAAACTGCAAACTGGCATCAACTTCTGCTACTGGAACTTACTGCCACTGACAGAATAAAAAAAGAAGCCTGGGTATCCAACAGGAAGATCAAAAAGTCCTTTTCTCCACCTCTAGTTTTCCAGGTTCCCTCCAGTACTGCCCAATGGCAGAGCCAAACAGAGCCGGGTGACAAATCAAAAATGTGACTTCCAGAGACCCAGCCCTAGCGTCAAAAAATAGAGTACAGAAGGGTTTGAAGCTGAGAGACAATAGCTTAATAACCCACACAAGTAGGTGCTACTGTTAGACCTATTTTTTTTTTTTTTTTTTTTTTGAGTCACAGTCTCACCTTGTTACCCAGGCTGGAGTGCAGTGGCATGCTCACAGCCACTGCAGCTTTACCTGCTGGGTCCAGGTGATCCTTCTATCTCAGCCTTCCAAATAGCTGGAACTACAGATGTGTACCATCATGCCTGGCTATTTTTTTTTATTTATTGTAGAGATGAGGGCTTGCCAAGTTGCCCAGGCTAGTCTCGAGCCCCTGGACTCAGGCAATCCTCTTGCCTCTGCCTCCCAAAGTGCTGGAATTACAGGTGTGAGCCACTACACCCAGCTCAATCCCCATTTTAAAGAGGAGGAAACTGAGGCACAGAAGAGTTATATAAGACATCAAAGCTAATAAGTAACAGCTGAGATCTGAACTTGCAAATATGGCTACAGAGCCGATTTTCATAACTGCTGTACTATTCTATCTCGCTGATGTAGCATATGTTGTAAGAAATGTATGATTTGCAAACAGGGTTCCTTCCTGTTGTGAACGTTTAGATCTCTTATGGTCCTGTGGTCATATTAACTGAGAAAAAGCTACCCTTGTTCTTCTGAATTCTTGAGAGCATAGGATAACTGTGAAATTCAAGATCTTTCTTAGAGGGTTTCCAAACGGTCTGCTCTAACTCCAGTGTTCAAAAGAAGCCAGTCTAGCTGGTTTATTCCAATTTTTTTCATAACTCTGTCTCCCATCTTTATCTCTCCACTTCCTACATAAAAATGGTTTACTGACAAGTGCTCATGCTTTTTCTCCCCCGGTGTTACCCACGAAAAGTGGAAGTAATTGGTATTAGAGGAGAAACATTTGGACATGTTTCTCTCTTAGGACAAGAGGTTAGTTCAAATACAATCCCATTATTCTGTTTTGTTTTGTTTTTTTCCTGGCTAATTATGTCTTTCCTATTTTTCAGTTGCTTTCTAGTTCTGAGTTTCAGAACCCAGCTTACTATTTTCACTTTGGACTTGAACTTGATGCTTTCATTGCTTAACTTGCAAATTCCGGAGTAGTGATATTATCATAACTTTCCCCATCTGAGAAATTAGGCAAATTTTCTTTCTTTCCAGATGAGTCACAATATGAATGTTACACATGCATAATCAGTTCAGTATGCTGTGTTGTACTCATATGCTTAGAATTCGAAAGTGAGCCGGGCTCGGTGGCTCAGCCTGTAATCCCGCGCCTTGGGAGGCTGAGGTGAGTGGATTGCCTGAGCCCGCAGGTTCGAGACCCGCCTGGGCAACTTGGCGAGACCTCATCTCTACAATAAATAAAAAAAATTAGCCGGGCGTGGTAGTGCGCGCCTGTAGTTCCAGCTGTTTGGAAGGCTGAGGTGGAAGGATCGCCGGAGCCCAGCAGGTCGAGGCTGCGGTGGCCGGAAGCGGCTACTGCACTCCATTCTGGGCGACACAGTGAGACTCCAACTCAAAAAAAAAAAAAAAGAATTCGAAAGTGACACTTTAAGATACTTTTAAACAATATAGGTACATAATTTTGCATAAACAAATAGTGTTGTAACAGAATAAAGTGAACAGTCTGGAGTATGTACATAACATAGGAGTGTTTCGCCATTCCACAAATAGACATGTAACAGAGATATATTTTCCCTGACAAATGTATCCAGACCAAAAATCTGGACCCAAATTATCTCACTGCAAGTTGAGAACATCAGAGAGGATAACAGTTTTTGGTAGATGGATTGCTAATGACCAGTGAATTGGTATTTCTTTTCAGTGAAAGTTACAGTCCATTTAAGAAAACCTAGCCCTTTCAGAACCGTTGTCTTTTTGTTGATAATTTTGTTACTGTTTCAAATGGCCATTAAAAACAGCAGGAGTTCAGCCAGAGTGGTTGCAACCTAAAACACGACTTTCATCTTGTAGCTGGAGGTACTCTTGTGTTCACCCGCAATGTAAAAATCAAGCCTTCAGCAGTCTGGGAGGTGGTGAGGAAGCTACTTTTTCAAGTATACTTTGCGTTTTAGGTTCTCCTCCTTTTCCAGTCAGGGAGCTATGGAATGGAAAGGCAGGGTTGCTGTTTTGAATATATGATGTTTATTTGCAAATACTTATATTTGCATCTAAGTAATAGAATAGTTTTTGATTCATCTGTGACTTCTATTTTTCCAGAATGCTGTTCATATTATATTTAGAGTCACCTGGTATTGACTGGTTTTGAAGCAGTTATTGGCCTACAAACTCAGAATGCTGTTTGATACATTGGGGAAGCAACGTACTGAAGAAGAGAAATTCTGGTCTTTGAGACAAACGGTCTAGTGGTTGACATACAAGCTCTGCCCGTCAGTGCCTATGAGATCTTGAGCAAGTAACTTTGTGTCACAGAGCCTCATATTCCTCTTTTGTGAAAAAGGAACACTTGATTAATACTTACAGCACTGTAAGATCTAAGTGAGATAATGTGATGGTAGTTTGTAAATTTTGAAGTATTACAGAAGATGTAAGTATCATTGTATGGTGATTTACAAATGTTAGGGCAAAGGGCAATATTTGCTCTGTTATTTGTTGGCTTGCTTTTAGAAATGTCCCTTTGTGATTCTATTATACATTGTCCAGCAGATGGCTGAATCATAAATAAATCCAAAGAAAACATTGTGCCTTTTGTAAGAACATTAACATATTAAAGATTCTGAGAAGTCCCACAATAAATAATTCTGGTGAACTTTGTTAATCAACTTTTGCCATGTATTTGACTATTAAGCCCTTTCTTCCTCATGTGACGTTTGCTGTAGTAGTGTATTCCTTTGGTATATTCTGCTTGAAGCCAGTGTTTCAAGACATCAAGGTACCCGAATTTTAATTGGAAAAAACATCAAAGAAAACAATAGTCTTTCTTTACTTATTGCACAGAAGCAGACACATTTCAAGAAAAATTTAAAATAAATGAAATGAGTTTTTAGTTGGATGAACTTAGGAAACATTTGGCTTAAAAATATTATGTATGTGTTTTAAGTATTTTAAAAGTTATTTTTGCTATTTCTTGATAATGTGCTGTAATCTACCATCTTTTCAGCTCCCAAGTCAGCGATAAACATATCTTGAATATTTGTTGACTTGGAGAATAATTCAGTTATCTCTAAATGGATATTAAAATTTCTTTTCAGGCTAAAATGGGGCATGGGTGTGAGATACATGTAAAAAATGAAAGGGAAGACACAACACTTTAAATACTAAGTAGGAATTGCCCAGGGTGTTAGAACTATGGAGTCCTGCTTTGCTCTAACAGGATAGTTTTGGAAACAAATCCCTGTGATTGCATCCAAGGGGCCCATGATATTTGCAAGTAATTTTGGAACTCACTAGAAGTATAGTTTCCTTCAGCAGACTGTAAGCTTTTTAGTGCAGACTTTATGTGTTTTTGCATTCTTAGGTTCTAGCCCTGTGCTAGGCACGTGATAAGCATGAAATTATTGTTTTTTGAATGTGTAATGAACTGATAGAATTGAAACAGACTGTCTTGATCTTATCAGTCATTTAGCTCATATTTATTACCTTATGAGCCTTAGTAACACTATTTGCTTCAAGCAATAAATACTATTAATTATTTTAAATTCAACTCATAATGAATTTTATCTGTAGAAATAGTAATGCAAAGAAAAATGAAAACAATAAACACTGCACATGTTAAAATTTGGCATGTTTGGCAAACTGGTTGTAAACCCAATCTGTTTGATAAAATTAAAGTCTGTGAAAATTAAATTTAAAAATCTGTAATAACTGGACTTGATGAAAAGCAATCAAAATAGTATAAAACTAACAAGGCTCAAAATCACACATGGTTAAGTTATTTATTAGCTAAAAGTTTACAGAAGGATGAAATCTTGACAACATTTAGATTTGTACAATTTTACTCTGAAAAAAATAATAAAACAAATCTGGTAGAAAGAATGGGTGATAGAAACAATGGGTGGAAAGGAAACCTCACAGACTATTCTAGATCTTCCACTTAAATGATGAGTTTCTGAAGGCAAATTCGCAAGGGCTAGTATTTCCCTTACTTTATTTTCCAAGAAAGGCATTATGACACAACACTGTGCTCCAACTCTCTACCTATTAATCTTCTATAGTAAACTATTTTACCTTCATCTTCCCTCCAGTTCACTGTTTTCCAAAGTGCTTCAGCATAGTCTGGAATACTTGTTAAGACTCCAGATTCTCGGGTGGTACTCCTAGACTAATAAATCTGAGTCTACTAAGGTTTGGATTAGGATCTGCATCTTTACAGCAGATAGGGTTATCCTTATGCCCGTTAAAATTTGGAAACTACTGGTTAATATGTAGGACTCCTGCCTTTTTAAATATGATACACTGCTACTTGGAAGGCTGAAACAGAAGGATCGCCTGAGCCAAGCAGGTCGAGGCTGTGGTGGCTGTGAGCATGCACTGGGCAACAGTGAGACTCCAACTCAGAAATAATAATAATAATAATATTAATAATAATAATTAATATGATATACTTATATTGGATGTGGGGAAGAACATGAACAATACCATTAGGATTATTCATGTCAGGATAGCACAAAATCCTCCATTAATTAATTTCCTGAATCATTTACCACAGAGTTTGTATGCACTCCCAGGTGTCAGGTTCTGTCCTAATCCAAACCTTAGTTCGTCAACAAAATTAAGAGCCTGTCCTCATTAAGTTTACATTTTAGTGTGAAAGACTGGTAAACATAAGTAAAAATTACACATTTTCAATAGTGATAATTGTAACAAATAAAGTATAAGGAGGTTTTTCTATAGAACTTCTCAGTGTATCAGAAAATGTCAAGAGACTACAAGAAGGGAGATGCCAAATAAGATTTCTGAGAACTTTCATCTCCCCAATAGGGTAAAGGATAAAAATGAGAATTTTCTCCTTTCCATTCTCCTTTTAGTGTCCCTACTACTTTTCATGTTTGTCAAATTATATTCCATGGGTAAGCATAAAGAAAGCAGTACAGTTGTGAAGTGTCTGCAGGCCAGTTTCTATTACTCTGGGCTGCGAGGAAACCTTGGCTACACTTCTCTTTGACCTTGCCAAAAAAAAATTGGTGAATCACGTTATTATTTTACCAGTATTATTTAAGTATCCCAAAGTCACAATATGTACCTTTTTCCTTCAAAGTTCTAGGAATCTTGCAAAGCAAATTAGCACTGTTGTTGGTGTATAGTACTCCTGGGTTGTAACTTTAACATTTTGATGTGTTACAGCTGAACCAGGTTCTTATGCCTGCCGTCCAGAGAAAATAAAACTAAAGCAGTCATTACAATGAAGAAAGAGTTTATATTACAAAGCAGCTAAGCCAGGAGGGTGGGAGAAATCACTTAAATCCACCTCACCAAAGATTCAGAGGATAAAGTTTTTAAAGGGAACTTGATGGGCAAAAGAATAAGGGCTGTTGATTGGTTGATGGTGTCACAGGTGGTGGGCGTGGCAGGGGCTGTATTAAAACTGTTTTCCTGGAGTCCTGTGACCAGCAGAGGACTTTCTGGTGCTCTGGGTCTGGGTAGGAGTTTGGGTCCGCCAGAGTACAAAGTCTGAAAATGATCTTAGATACCATTCTTAAGTTTTAGATACTGTCTATAAAACCATCAGGTACTACCCCCACCCTCCTGCTCTAAGCCATTATGGAAGCAGTCCAGCTGGAGGAACAAAAGGAAGGTGGCTTCTTGTCAGCTTTTGTCACAGTGGCTTCTTGTCTTCTCAGTTTTGTTCCATGGTTTAAGAGTATGTTGATCAGCCTTGTGCCTCTCCCAGGGGTCAAGACATAAAGGTAATTTTATATAGGCAGTTTCAGATGTATGATGTACAATGAAGCTCAGTTTTCTTATTGGAAATTTTGCCTGGTAAGGACAAAAAGGTAAGATCACAAATTGGCTACATTTTCTCAAATATCTGGACAGTTTCCAGTTCCCAACTAACTCCATTAGGTCTGCAGGAAGGTCGAAAATATCCCTGTTCTTGTGGTGGCAGGGTACTGGATGCATTCTGACATCTTGTAAAGTTCCATGCCTTGTTTAATCACAGGATAGAAGAAAAGAATTTGCTGACTCATTTGCCATCCGTGCAGGTGCCTGATTTAAACTATCCCTAGGAAAGGTGACTGAGAGGGATTCATCAGAGTGCTGTAAAACGCTGACTACCTCTTACAAAACTCACTTAACTGTTAAAATGTCTTTTTATTTCCCTGCTTATTTGTTACTTGGAGGGAGATACAGCCCCATTCTTAACAGAAAAAGGAAGGAAATTAGGTTTCTATGTATCATAAAGGCACATATAACTAGGAAAAGGAAGAGTTTAAGGAAAGGACCATTTCAGAGCATCTCTTTATTATCATACTTTTTTATTCTTTGGAGGCAATAGTTTTAGAGAAACGACAGAACCTTGTTGCTTGGAATACTTAAACCCGTTAGCTTGTCTGGAGAACCTATCTGCACCAGTGAGGAACTGGGTCAATTAACATAAGTTGAATCTCACCATTTTCTGTGACAGTTGGCAAAACAGTGACTGCTTCACTTTTCACCTGCACCCCCACCTAAAATCATCACATTATCCTCTCAGCATTATATAACTCCTGGGAAGGACAAATCTGCACATTAAAAAAATGAATAATGCTTCCTAAATGTCCCTGTGTCTTCTCAATAATAATAGCTAAATTTTCATTTGCCTTTAAGTTAGAAACCTAGGATTTGCTTGATTGTAACCTTCAATTCTTATAAAACTTCCTCCTTGTGAAAATAATATGGATGTAGCACTCCACTAGAATTTTGAACTCTTCCAGATTTCCTTTTTTAAAAAAAATCAGATCTATTGAAGTATAACTTACATACAAGAGAATGCACCCATTTCAAGTGTACAGTTCATGGAATTTTGGCCATCCTATATCCTCTGTAAACACCATCACAATTAAGGTGTATAATATTCTAGCACCCCTAACACTTCCCTCCTGCGCCTGTGCACTTACCCTTGACCCCAGGCAACTTCTGTACTGACCTACTTCCATCATAATTGATGTGTTTGCCTTTTCTAGAATTTCAGAGAAATAGAATAGGCAATATGTAGTCTTAAGCTTCTTTTGTAGAACTTGCTTTTCAGATTTATCAAAGTTGTATCTATTGTTATTTAATTTCTCTTCACTGCTGAGCTGTATTTCATTGTATAGATGAACCATACTTATTCACCTGTTGCTGGGCATTTATGTTGTTTCCAGGTTTTAACTATTATGAATAAAGTTGCTATGAACATTCATGTACAAGTCTTTGTGTTTACACATGTTTTCACTTTTATTGGGTAAATACCTAGGAGTATAATGTCCTGGATATATGCTAAGTACGTGTTTAGCCTTTAAGAAACTACCAAACTGTTTTCCAAAGTGGTGCTATAAGCAATATATAGGAGTTACACTTTCTCTGAATCTTTGTTCATACTTGATCTTGTCTTTCCTTTTGTTGTACACATTTGATGTGTGTACAGTGGCATCTCATTGTTTTAACTCACATTTCCCTGGTGACTAGTGGTGATGTTAGGCATCTTTTCATGTGCTTATTTGCCACTATTATATCTTCTTCAGTGAAGTGTCTTTTTAAATCTTTTGTGAGAGTTTGGAATAAGAGTTCTTCATATATCCTTGATGCTAGTCCTTTGATAAATAGGCAGATTTGGAATATTTTCTCCCAGTCTGTGATTTGCCTTTTCATTTTTAAAAATGGAATCTTTCAAAGAGTTCAGTTTATCAATTTTTTTAATTTTATGCTTTGAGTTCAGTTAATTCTTAAGTTTCCCAATATGTCATCCAATATATTTATCCTAAATTCTAAAACCAGAAGCCCATCATATAAGATGAGAGTGCTGACTTTTATTTTATAAACTTAACACAGAAGTTTTTAAAGAAATAGTGCCAGATGGCCTGAAGATATAGGCCTTGCTGTTTCCTGCTAACTTCAGTCCAACCAGGTCTACTTCTAGGGGAAGCTTGGAAGTCTAGATTGATTGGCAGATGCCTGGTACTGTTCCAGAACAGAGTCAGTTCTCCAAATTGGTCTCCCAGGGAATTGGAGGTAATCTGGGGGAACAGTTCATGCTCTCTGGACTTTCCTCAGTATAGATCAGCCTGAACCAGACCAAACTAACTACCAACACTGGGAATTTCCATTATTAGTTTTAAGTTTGCCTCTTCATTTTTGGAACTTTCTTGAATGTGAACATGGGATCTGTTTCTGACTCTAAGAGGCTAGTCAAGGGGTTTTTTTTTAAGAATAATGATATCTCTGAAATAATAAAGTGCTTCTCTAAAAAACTTGGACAAGTCAACTATTTAAATTGTTCCAAGCTGACAGTAAGGAACTAGGACATATGAGGAAAAGGTAGGATAATAGTTTGTATTATAAAGTCTTATCTGTTTCAGTATGACACATATCATTATTAGTAAGCATACTGATTAGGATCTAAAACCAAACTGTGGTTCCATTACAACTTCACTACTTACAGCTGTGTGACCTTGAACAAGTAATTGTGTCTTCTATCAGCCTCAAGTTTCTCAACTGCAAAATGGGCACATAACAGTACCCATCTCATAGAGTTAGCTCATGAAGATTTATTGAGATAATCCATGTGCCCAGCATATGGTAAGTCCTTAATAAATATTAACTATTATTTCAACTTAAATAAGGTTCTTATAGAGATATATATGTATACATGTTGAGAAATGAAAAGAAAGAAACAGATGTGGTGAAAAGGAATAATCTAGCCCGTGGCAATTGGTGTTTCTGCAGAAGATTTAAGAACACATAGAACATAAACAGTACTCATAATATAGATAGTTTTCCAGGGCTCCAGAAAGACCTGAATCTGCAGATTGAAAGAGGTCATGGTGTTTCAATAAACATTCATGAAAATAGCTGTGATATTTTTTAATTTTAAGATTAGAGAAAAATTCTGGTAAGCATTCAGTAAGGGGAAAAATATTTCCAACAAAGGAAGGAAGAGTCAAGTTAGACTTAGGTATCTTTGTAAGATGAAGCCCACTAGTCAACAGGATTTAGAAGAAACTTCTGTGGATGAAAACGTCTAAACTATAAGGGGCTGAAGGAATCAGAAAGATATTCTCAGATTTGAAAGAACTTAGAAAATGTCATTTATCTACAATACTGAAAAAATTGCTTATAGGCATTCTCTAGCCAAGAAAGAAATGAATAAAAACGAATGAACCAAAAACAAGAAAGGATAATTCATGGCATAAAAGGAATTATTATGAATATTGAAAAGAGTTGTGTAAATTTAGTTCTTAATTATTGAAAATTTGTTTACTGAGTAGAATGTAATTATAATACAGAGTTCTTAAAAGAAAATATAAATACAAGTTTAGTATTTATAAACTTGGTAGAAAGTTATAAATTATTATTTAAAATAGCAAGTGGAAGAGGGGCAGGAAGACAAATAGTAAATATGTTAATTTTTTAACCTCAGAAGAGAGAGTTAATAAGTACTGTTTACTTTTCTCCTGATAATTAGTGTCATAGGCCCGAAGTGTTTTTTTCAAAGCTCCAGGTACTTTTAAGCAGAATTAGAAGTATAACAATGCCTTCCCAAATGTGTAGAGACTGCAAATGGGCATGCATAATTGGTGAATTTTAAGGCATATAAATTATACTTCAGTAAAGCTGTTTTATAAATTATACTTCAGTAAAAGTCATTTTTAACATAAAAAATAAAATATGGTCCATGTTGCAAAAGATAGACTGCAAAGAAAAGATTGAGGTATTATGCAAAATAAAAAACATAAAGCATGATGAAAAGATTAAAATCCACTGCTCACTTGTGACTTTTTCACTTAAGACTATATTCACCTAGGACTATAAATTAAATGGGGTGCTATTTTTCTATGTACTAACCAAGATTTACAGATTAAATCAATTAACAAGAGTTAAACAGAATTCTGTATTACATGCAGACGTTAAACAGGGTGACTCAGAGAGGTTTAGTACTATTGGGCTTCTAGTGCTTTCGCCTTATGTTGAAGGTTTTCTTCTCCATATTTCCATGTTATGCTATTTAATACATAAGATCCATAACTATGATCTCTTTATTATGGTTGATACCCTTTACTAATATAAATAATCCTCTTTGCCCCTTGTAATTTTTTTGCCTTGCATTATGTTGAGATTCCTTCCTTCCTTCCTTTCTTCCTTCCTTCCTTCCTTCCTTCCTTCCTTCAACACACTGTTATTGAATTTTTACTACTTATCAGGTACTGCACTTGCTCTGGATATAAAGTAGTAAGTAAAACAGATATGGTCCCTGCTTTCACGGAACTTAACATCTAACGGCAACTTAAGATTGTGACTCCTGTTTGTATTATTGTATTATTTACCTGATGATTCTCTGATCATCCATTTACATTTTACCTAAAACTATTTTATAAATGAATAATGCTAAGTTGATTTTGACTTTTAAAAAATCCCATTTCTTTCATTGAAAGCTTGGTTTTGAGTGGAATAATTGCTGCTTTCACTGGAATAGATGTATTGGATTGGTGAGAGACATTAATTTGATTTAAAACTGTCAAATATTAGCATAGACATGCAAATCCTCAGTCATCATTTGAATTAATTGTGACATGGGCTAGAGTATGTTTTATTTCCCATTCCCTCTGTGTATCCTGACACTCCATTCTGCATTCCTGGCTATCCTTTCCCTTTCCATGTAATCACTTTCCTACTATATTGTGGCTCCTCAGATCCATTCAGGCACATGGATGCAGAGAAAGCATTTGAATGTCTAGGATAGTGGACAAGGAGCATCAGCATTACTGGGGCATTTTGTTAGAAATGTAAATTCTCATGCCCTGTTCCATATCTACAGAATCCAAAACTCTCAGGACTGGATTTATTAATTTGTGTTTAACAAGTTTTCCAGATGATTCTGATGCATGCTTAAGTTTGAGAACCATTGGTCTGGTGGTCCTCAAGCTTGGCTGCTCATTGAAATCACCTGTGGAGATTTGCAAACTATTGATGCCTTCATCCCACCCCCAAAGATACTGGACTTAATTGTTCTCAAATGTGGCCTGAGTGTCAGGAGGTTTTGAACTTGGGCAGCCAAGTTTTAGTACCACTGGCCTAGATCTTTACAGAATGTCATTCCTTATAGACCCCATCTCTGGTGAGAGTTTACATATCCTATGACCCATTTCCACAAAGACATCTGAAAAATAAAAGTCAGCTTTATTAATGACCTTATTATGTTAAGATGGTGTGTGATTGTCAGCAGGTTACTTCATCTCTTTATGGCTCAGTTTTCTCATCTGCAAAATAATGATCAAAATGCCTGCAGCATACCTACCATGTGCCAGTCACTCTTTAAGGCATCTTATATATAATAATTTACTGTTCACAGTAGTCCTATGAGATAAGTACAATATATGCTCCCTTTTGCAGATGAAAAAACACGAATGCATGACAGAGCCAGTCTAGGTCATCTGCTCCTATAGTCCATGCTCCTGACACTACGCTATAATGCTTCATCATAATGATGCTAACAATGTGACCTCAAGAGATTTTTGTGAGGATCGTATGTGTGAAAATTCCTAGTAGTAGTTGAATGTCTGTGCCTTTCCTCTTTTCTCTTTCCTCCTGTGAATTATGCACATTTAGTGTCAGTCTTTAAGGAGGCTCCTGTCTAATACAATGACGTGAAGGTTTCAGGTACTGTAGGTAGAAACTCCAGGTAGGGTCTTGGGTCACAAGGACTGTCTGTGCCCCTCACAAATTAGTGACTCCTACTCAAACATAAGCTGGCTTTGTTCATCATCATTAAACTTAATTTTTAACAAGGTAAGTGTTAATTGGCCCCTGTGAGCATACTTCCTTTAGCCAGATTTTGAATGGACTAGTACTTCCAGATCTGCAGTTTTTTAAAGAATTTTTGCCCTGAGATATTAGTATTTTTTTAGCATTTACTGATAGAATATACAACACCTGGCTTCTCTTTCAAACTGGTACTACAAAGGAGGTGGTATTTTCTCCTAAGGAGCAACATTTTAAATTCAGTTCATTCCTAGGTGAAAACAGTGCTGCTCTAAGTAAAGACCTTGTGGCAAGTTTGCTGCTCTTTTTAACAGTATTTAGAGTCCAAAGGTAAGATTATAGGAATTGCCTATCTTGTTTAAAAAAGAAAAAAAACCCACAAATAAAAAAAAAAGCAGTGGTGCTTTTTTCCTTATTTGTCTTGTTGGAGGAAGGGAGAAGGTCTTATGGATCCTCATTAAAGGTTCTTTCTGAATCTTGAATGTCAATGGAGCTCACTGCTCATGTGCCTCCTAGAATTATTTTAAAGTATGTCATCAGTTGTCAACTCTCTAGCCATGGCCTCCTTTCAGCTCTCAAGAGAACATCTTGTGAATACAAAACCCTGGTATACCTGAGTATTAGTCACCCGGTTTTACCTTTTCAACCTGCAACCTGTATTGGTGGGAAAAATGGAAATGAGTAATTTTCAATAATTGGAGCAAGATGGGTGAGGAGAATAAGTTAAATAGGGGACAATAATGGAAGTTAAATAACTTCCATTATTGGGGATGTTGAGGATGGGAGAAGGGAAGGAGCTAGTGAGTAAGCGTGTTAGAAAACGTTATTAATTCCAAAAATTGAGGGATATTAAATAAAAGATTTAAGAATGAAAGGGAGATAGAAAATGCAATAGAAGGTAAAGGGAAAAACATAAAAATCAGGAGTCCTTTTAGATGGTTATGTCGACACCAAATGCCACGTAACCTGTGGATGCAGATGTAACAAATACAAAACTAGGTTGTAGAGGTCAAAAAGGTGGCAGCAAAACTGAGATGCTTCCAGCAACTAAAGTTAGACCAAATTATGAATATATCAAAAGAGAAGTTGTCTAGAAATGGCACATATTTACAGGAGAATCTATGCGCTGGGTTAACAAAAGCTGTCCCAAAGATGTGGCCACACTTACATGCTGACAGACTAGTTGTAAGCTGAGTCTGCAAGACAAAGGCCAGACTTGACACCAGAGTAAAATCACCAAGATAATGATTGCCTCTCTAGAAGGCATCTTGGTATGCAACCAGTCTGCTTCTCTTGGTGACACCTGAACTCCCAGAGAGCATCCATAGTCATCATTTAAACATGCTTTCACTCACTCACTCATGTAGCAATTTATTTATTCGTTTATTCAATAAATAGAGTGAGTTTTACCTTAATACTAGGATGAACTATGGTAACTGCACTTTCTTATCTACATTATAATACTGTCTGGATCATAAGTGGTTCTAAATAGAAGATGAATGCATCAAATGTCACATTTTGTTATTTTAGTATAGAAATATGTTTTTATTTTTATTTTATTTTTAATTTTTTTAATAATCAATATTTTTATTATGATATTGTGGGGTACAGTTAAGGGTTAGGTATACAAATATGCTTCATTCAGGCACCCTTGTTGATAAGAGGTGTCTCCCCATTCCTCAGACAGATATTGACTACTGTGAATCCCATCTCCCTTCCCACCCCCCCCATAGTTTCCCACCACTGTCAGTCATTTTCCTATAGTAATACGTTGGATGTTCAAGGTTCACTATATGAGTGAGAACGTGTGATACTCAGATCTTTGTTTCTGTGAGAGGTCACTCAGTATTATAGATTCTAGTTCTATCCAGGTTGCTATAAAATTCATGTTTTTGTTCTTTTTTATGGCTGCATAGTATTTCATCGTGTATATGTACCACATTTTTTTAATCCAGTCCTCTTTTGATGGACAGCATGGTTGCTTCCAGGTTCTTGCTATTGTGAACAATGCTGCGATAAACATACGTGTGCAGGTATCTTTCCTATAGAGTGATTTGTGTTCATCAGGGTATATTCCCAGTAGGGGGATTGCGGGGTCACACGGGAGGTTGGTGTTTAGAGATTTTAGGAATCGTCACACTACTTTCCACAGAGGTTGCACTAGCTTACACTCCCACCAACAGTGTAGGAGTGTTCCCTTTTCGCCACACCCTCTCCAGCAATTGTTATTTTTTGAGTTATTGATAATTGTCATTCTGACTGGAGTTAGATGATATCTCAGCG
>CAUYQG010181380.1:0-12506 GCA_963574415.1 Tarsius wallacei
GGGTTCGAGACCCGCCTGGGCAAGCGAGACCTCATCTCTACAATAAATCAAAAAATTAGCCGGGCGTGGTAGCGCGCACCTGTAGTTACAGCTACTTGGAAGGCTGAGACAGAAGGATCACCTTAGCCCAGCAAGCCAATGCCGTGGTTTCTAAACAGCAGAGTTAGACCTCGACTCAAAAAAAAAAAAAAGAATCTGGACACGTAATGACCATCCTACAGCTGGTGAAATGACAGGTCAGGGGAAATCCCTGGTCGCCAGCGATGATTAACATAAAACAGGGCAATAGACATTTAGAAGAACTTAGCACTGTGGTCTCGGGAAAATGGAGCCCATTGACCAAGGTCAGGCATGGGTCTCTGGCTTTGTGGGGTTTCTTGGAAGCAGCTGTGCTTAGAGAACAAATGTCATTTTGTTCACAGATGTGGCCTCAGAACATCCTCAGCACCTTGTGAGTTCTGTGGTTTCATGCTTTCCTTGAATTCCTGAGCCATGAGTCTCCCATCAGGTCTTCGGCTTTGTGGCGCCCACCCGGGGTCATGCCCCAAGTGTGGAGACAGCAGCCCCTGTCCTGCTATGCCTTTCTCTCCACCCAGCTCTCCCTGCACACCTTTGCTCCTCGCCCATGGTATTCTGCACCTGAAAGTAGTATTTCATTGAGGAGTCAGGATGCCGGTGAGGATGTAAGGTGAGGAAACATGATTTGGAGGCAGCAGGGACTCAGGCTGCTACAGTCAGCCACGTAGACGTGGCTTCCAGAGTGCCAGGACACTAGCCATGAGCCTCCCATGTCCTGCTCTCGGGAAGGCCATCTGATGACCCAAGATGCCGGCCATGCAGCCTCCCCTCCTGGGCCTCTGGGAAGAGGGTGAGCGGCTGGATGCTCAGTCCACCCTTCTCAGCTGCCTCCCTGGCTGTGTGCACCTGCCGGGGACGGGAAGTGGGTCAGGATGAAGGCACCGCTGCCCCCCGTGGATTCATTGTGACAGAAATAGCCCTGAGGCGCCCGTGCATGAAGAGTGCCCAGCTTTTCATCCCACATGACACAAACCCAGCTCTGGGGACGTGCCTGGAAACAGATGCTGGCTGGTCCCCACAGCAGATCAGAACGGCTATGGATTCCGAGCACCCAGGGATTTCCAACGTGACTCTGGAGGGCTTGCGGGGCTTGCTGAGTTGTTTGGGGCTTTGCTTTGCTTTCAAAACGGCGACTGTGCTGGCTTGCACAACGTTGATTGCCCCAGAATTGACATTTTACTTCCTCAGGTTAAACGTCCTGGAGACCAGATAAGGAAACCAAAGCGATCTGACCAAACTGAATCAAATGGGGCATCTCCTGTCCACTGAGGAGACTTCCTAAAGTCTTATTGAACAGCCTACTTTTTCTAGCTCCTTTTGATAAAGTCACCTTTGGAGGAATATGGGTAAGTAAATGAGTTGTCTCCTAAGACAAAATACCCGTATTCTTCTTTTTTAAAAAAAAAATAGAGACGAGGTCTTACTGTGCTGCCCAGGCTGGTCTTGAACTCCTGGGCTCAGGCAATTCTCCTGCCTTGGCCTTATAAAATGCTGGGATGTTAGGTGTGAGCCATTGTGCCTGGTTTTCATATCCCTTGCCCGTTCGCGGGGCCAGCCCCTGAGGCCTTGGAGTGAAAAGAACAAAACTAGGCAGGATGACCAAAATTCACAGAGACCCTGGGCATGTCTGGGACTTCCTAGCATTGAGCCTTCCCTCCTCCTTTATTGTAATGGGATCTCCTGGGTCTGGGGTAGACACGATGCTAGAGCCTAAGGCTGCACCCTCACTTGCAGTCCAGTGTGGGGACACAGAGGGGTGATGTGGTGCCTGGAGCCGTCCTGTGAGGAGCTCTGCCCTGCTGTTTGAGTACCTTCTCCCGTCCTGTGGCATACTGCCCACGGGTTCTGGCAGATGAGGACCCACAGCTCAGCAGGAGCCTGAGTCTCTGTACTACCCTGTGGAGCAGAGGCACCCACCCACCTGCTCCACATGCCCCGTGCTGCCATGGTGGGACAGACACAGCCACATGTCACTCCATCAGACGCTGTGTATCTCTCACGGCAGCCTTTCCTGTTTCCCTGGAATGCAGGGAAAAGCAGGAATGGCCCTGGACGGCCCTGCAGGAGTGTGAGAAGTCAGTGGGTTGTGTGGGTGGCACCCACGGTGTGGGATCTGCCCCATGCCTTGGTCTCTTCCTGACCCTGTGACATGCACATGGCACGGCCATCACAAAGTGGAGCTGCCTACCCACCTCAACTCCGGTGTCCTGCAAAGCCTATTTAGGTTGCAGGGTCTTCCTGTTGCTATGCCAAGATTGTGCCAAAATAATTTTGAAAATATTTTAAATATAAAAAATAAAAGAGTCTCTCGAAGAGGGAGCTGGGCCCATTCTGTGGGCTAGTGGCCGTGTCTCTGCCCTTGCTGTCCCAGGAGAACAGGGGAGTTTCCCGAGCCGAGACACAAAGGATGGTAGACGCAGAGGTGAGGCCAGTTGTCCCAGAAGCCAGGGTCATGGAGCCACACAGACCCACACAACACAGCTCTCCTCACCAGCGTTTCTGTTCTGGAAAATATAGTTACCTTGTGCTCAGAAGATGCCATTTGTGATCACATGAAACGGTGTTATTATTGTTAATTTTTTAAAAAAGAACTATTTTTAAAACTTTCAGTTTTCACTTCTGACAAGATATGTGATAAATTCTCCATGAACAAAAAGCTCGTTGGGTGTCTCCAATAATTACATGACTGGGCAGAGGTCCTGAAACTCAAGGTTTAAGAAGGGCTGCTTTAAGTTAAGGGTCTCCAGAAAACCTCTGATTCTCTTTTTTCTCTGTATAATACCACCACACACACACACATACACACACACACACACACACACACACACACACGGGCGCGCACGCACGCACGTGCACGCACCAATACATACACACAGCACCTGCACAGAGCACACTCGTACACACATGCACACACACATATTCACATCAGCTACAAGAACATATATCCACACCACACATACATACAAACACATACTGGGGGTGCCAAAAAAATATATGCAGATTTTTTTTTTTTTGAGTTGGAGACTCTGTCGCCCAGACTGGAGTGCAGTGGCCGCTCCTGGCTACTGCAGCCTCGATCTGCTGGGCTCCGGTGATCCTTCTGCCTCAGCCTTCCAAGTAGCCGGAATTACAGGTGTGCGCTACCACGCCTGGCTAATTTTTTGATTTATTGTAGAGATGAGGTCTCGTCAAGTCGCCCAGGCGGGTCTCGAACCCACGGGCTCAGGCAATTCACTCACCTCGGCCTCCCAAAGCGCGGGATTACAGGCTGAGCCACCAAGCCCGGCCTATATGCAGATTTTAAGTATTATTATCTATGTATGGCTTTTCCAAGGTGAATTGAATTATAGTGGCAATGTGGTATGACGTTCACTCAAAAGAGGGCGTGAATTAAATGAAGGCTAGCATCACCATGTGACAGGTAGGACAAAGAAAACGGCGGAAGCACGGTGGTCATTCGAGGAAGGCAAGACCATTTTGAAGTGGTATTGAAATCTGAGAATGTCATAGAAGTGCAGTGACAACGGAGACGTGAGTACGCAACAGAGTCTCCAACACGCCTGACAACCGCAGGCATCCGTGATGAGAGTCTGAGACGCCTGGTCCCGTACGTGGTGTGCACAAGGGGCGATCTGGGAGGCTTCGCACAGCAACAAGGCCTGCAGTTGTTCGCCATCATCAGAAGTCTCTGGACGCTGATGGGAACCACTTTGAGCACCTCTTGTCATTGCAGAAGTCAAACGTGACTTTTGTTCATCTTTTGTTATCATTATATATTGAGGATTACAATTTTAATACAGTTTTTTTTTCCTTTCTTAAAATGCGTATCCAATTTTTGGCAGCCTCTGTATATGCATACATGCACATACACACACACACACACATGCACACAGAAGATCAGTCATTTCTGACTCTCTCTTCTACAGCAGGTGGGATGTTTCTGCCCAGAGGAGCCTCGTAAACCGCTCCACACAGGCAGCTCTGCTGGCCTCATTACCTAAAATCTCCACCCTCAAATGACAGTATTGAGAGTGCATGGGGATTTAAATGACAATAACTACTCCTGAGAACATGATGTGACTATTCCAGCGCTTTTGTGGGTACTACCTTGCTCCTGATTAACGTGTGGGTTGGGTTGTGAACCCAGGCCAGCAGCAAGCCATGTCTGCTTCTCTCTGCAAAGCCTCCCTTTCAAACAGCACCATGCACGGCCCCTGGTGTCTCTCCCAAATGTCCCGGTCCAACACTAGGAGGCAGAGGAAAAGAAGACGCCCCACGGTCATGACTCTGTACCCTACAGAACAGAGATCTCTTGTTAATCGACTAGTGGACCAATTACAAAAACGGTGGGTTAGGCCCAAGTAAACTTGGATGCATTTCAAAAAGTTTAAGGTGTAGGCCATGTGCTTATGAAAGTGTAAATAAGAAACTCGGTTTCTAACAATCAAAACTCACCTTCCAGACATCTCCCCAGTAGGCGGGTAATAGACATTTCAACTACAGACATAAAAACAATTACAAAATACTAAATATTAAAAGTTAAAAGACATGCTGCTCTCCCGGGACGTTTTATTACCTTAAATGAGTTCACTATTTAAAAAAAAGAAAGCAAGATCAAAAGAAAAAGAATGAAAAAGAGACACGAGACACGTAGGCAAGCCAAAATAGAATAAATGTAATAAGTAATACACCAAAGTCAATATGCACATGAAGGTATCTCCCGGGAATATTCTAGAAACAAATGACATATCTATGCAAATAAGAAAAAAATGAAAAGAAAAAGGAAAAGGAGATTAAAATAAAACAAACGAGTCAGTGAATATATAAACCAAAAAAACGTATAAATATATGTATACAAACCAAATACATGCGTTTTTCTAATAACGTATTTCAAATAATGTATTAAAGCAAGAAGAGAACCAAAACGTTTTTTGAGGCACACATGAATAGCACCTAAATAAATGTACATGTTTAGGAAAATGAAAGTGACAGGATTAGTACTATCTAAATTAATTAGTAAATATCAATATCCCATGAGATTATTACCTGACAAAGTAAGTATTAAACTTAAGCTAAAAACACATGCATGAGGATAATAAAGATATTTAAAAGAAGAATACAGGCCAAGGGCTGCTTTCCCTCATTTTACCCTAGGGTCTTGTACAGAGACTGGCACGTTGTAGTTTCCAAATAAAGAGTGTTGAGTGAATAAAAGAGGAACTCGAATTACCCAAATAAGTAGATATTACAAAGCTAAAGCCATGTATTATTGATGCAAAGGTTAAAAAAAATGGAATTGAACAGAAAATCCAGAAACTAATTTCAGTATGAATATAAATTTACATGTGTCAACATTTCAAATTGCTTGACATAATAGTTTTGGAAGAATGGAGTAAGAATTTGGGAAAAGTCTAAATGATATTCCCTATAGCTACACAAAAATTACACCAAAACAGTTTTAAACTGTTTTAAACATAAAAATAAAACTATCAAAATATTAGAAAAATGTATAGGCACCAGAGGTGCCTATTTCTATTCTATTTATTTCTATTCATGACACAGGAAGCAAAACTAATACAGGAAAACCTGGATTGATTTAGCTACATAGAAAATAAAATACATTCTATATTGTAAAAACCTAAAACAAAATAAAAAGATCAAACAAAACTAGGATAATTACTTATGATGCACAGGGCAGAAAAGGTTCAGGTCTTATTATGTAAGTAAGTAGCTTTTATAAATCAATAAGAAAAGATAAACACTTCAGTAGAAAAATGGACAAAAGTCAAACAGACGATTCAAAAGTCAAAATGCAAATAAACAGGAAAAGATTTCCATTCTCATTACTGAGCAAAGCCCTTGCAAATTAAAACAGAAGTGAGATGCCATTAACATTGGGAAAAATTGGAAAAAAAAATGACTTACAAGTCAATGTGAAGAGGTGGTGAGGAAGGAGGCCCCGCACATGGGAGTGGGCTGTAATTGATTCATCTTTCTGGAAGGCATCTGACACTCGGCATCAGAAGCATTAGTGATGTGCAAACCCTTTGACCCAGCAGCCCCGCTTGGGAATAATCCCACAAACTCACAACAGCGGTACAGAGAATAACATCCTTTATGCTTGGAGAAAAAAGCAAGCAAGCAGCCTGGACGTCTATGAGTGAGAGTTTGATTTGACAAAGTACAAATATCATGTGATGAAATGAACGAAGGCCATTTAGAATCCTGGTGTAGCTGTTTGGAAGCTGCATGGAACTGTGTCCACAATACGTGGCATCGTGTGAGAACATGATGAGAGGGATGGTAACCTGATCCCATGTTGGCAAAACGACGCAACTGTGTAGACACGCTTAGGTAAAACGCTAGACATGCGAGATCAGGTGGTGAAGTTCTCTCTTTGCTGCAATTTTCCATGCAGACATATATTGCCTTTGCAATCCGGGGACAAATCACCAAAATAAACGTGTGTTTTGGGGCATGAGGCTTGGAAGGCAGTGACTGGCTAGGGGGAACGTCATTTGAATTCTGACGAGCTGTTTACCTGGGGAAATGGGGGCTGGGCCCATGTCCACGTGCAGAGGACTCATGTGAGGAGGTGGAAAGTGTAGAAACAAAGAGAAGACAAGGGCCGGCAGGGCGTAAGAAGTGTAGAAACCAAGGGAAGGCAGCGGCCAGCGTGAAGTGGGAAATATAGAAAGTGAAGCAAGGCAGGGGCTGGTGGGAACTGGGAGGTGTAGAAATGGAGGGAAGGCAGGGCCAGCGGGGCACTGTTGTCCCAGGGCACTCACGGTCACTCCGACCACTCCGGCCACTGTGGGAGTGTTTGGACGATGACAGTGGCACTGAGTATCTAATGAGAATTCTGATTAAAATATTTACAGGCACCAAGACTGTCATATTCTCTGCACAAATCTCCTGTCTGTGGGTGGGCGTAAAGCCAGCTCAGCCTTCCTAGGGGACTGTCAGGTGAGGCGGGTCATGTCTAAAGTCTGCCCTTTTATTTTTAAAAAAATGCCCATAGCTGTTGGTCAGGAGTTCTACCTACAGGAATTTGTCTCAAGGAAATCATCAAAGACGAGAACAGAGATTCCATCAGAAGGAAAACATGTATGAAGTCATTTTTAAAAATCACGCACAAAGGAAATAAACACCCAGAAATGCTAATGATCATCATCTCTGGGTGAAGGAATTTTGAGTGTTTTTCACTTTCTTCTTTTGTCTTATCTATTTTTAAATTTTTAAAAAATGTTATAAAGTCGTACATTTCTACAGAAAAAAAAAAACCCCTGCAACATAAACTATTCTGTTAAAAAATTCCGTCTTTTAATTTTGTTTAGTTGGTTGGTCTTTTTGTTACCTTTATTCCTCTTCTGTTCTTTTCTTTTTTTCTTTTTTCCCTCCAGGCAGTCAGGTGAGTGAGTTGGGGCTTACTGGATTTACACGGGCACCTTGGTCAAGCCCGAGCCACGCTTCTCGATTTGCCTCTCCCGGGCTCTTCTGCAGGAGTGTCTAGCAAGTTCCCAGGGCACAGTGGATGACTTGCCCTGGGAAGACAGTGCACCTGATTCCCTGCTTTATTCTAAACAAAGCCAATGGCTCTCTGACTTCCACATGCATCAGAGTCCTCTGACAGTCAGTCGTTACAGCAAACAGCCAGACCAGGGGCTCCGAGTCTGCAGATCTCGGGGTGCTGCTGCTCTGTGCTTCTAACCAGGTCCAGGTTATGCAGGCCGGCTGACCCAGGACCACGTTTGGAGTCACAGGTCAAATCCGCGTAAGGCGTCAGCCGTGGGAAAACCAAACATTATTGGAAACTCACCCAATGAATCTTCTTCAGTGAAAGGCAAACAACAATGATTTTAAATTTTGCCCCAAACAAGAGCAGAAGAACAGAAAAAAAAAATGTTACAGCAGCAAATGTCCCAGGATTGGGTCTCCTGACCTTTCTCTTGATGAGACAAGCTAGATAGAGACTTTCAGAGATCTCAGACACGAGAACACACACACTAGTCCCTGCCCCTGCAAATCATTAAAAGCAAAAGCAATTCCAAAGTGTGAAATATGCAAAGGGGGTCCAGCAACTTCCTGCACTTGCCACTTGGCTTCTCTTTGATGCTGCCTTTGAAATACCGATTCCTACAAATCAATTCTTGGCATCCCTGCTGTGCCAGCATCCCAGGCATGTCAGTAGTTGGCCTATGAGATAACATGTCCTGGTCAGAGAGGAAATCTCTCTGGGACTTACACAGCCCCGGATGGAAACATGCACAAGGTATGGGTGATTGTTTGCCTGGCCCAAAATTGGAGTCGGGTTTCTGGTGTCCGGCTTCCTGCACTCATCATGGAGGCTGTGTCAAGGTCAAAGCCCTCGGCTCAATCTTTTGCTCAGTTGCAATCCGAGCTGGCACAGAGAGCAGCCCTCCCCGCTCCGGCCCCCCTACATCCTGGAGCTGCCTTCCTAAGGGAACCGGCTGGCCTGCTGTCTGGTACAAAGCTGGATATGTTCACAGGAGACTCTCACCAGATTTGAACCACACCCCACAAGAGCCCGTTCTGGCTGCTTGAACTTGGGCTGCCCTCTGAGACCCATGACGGCAGCCCCAGGAGGGGCAGTACCCAAAAAATGAATAGACCAAGAGACATGTGGAAAAAGTGCTCAGTATCCTCATCATCAGGGAAATGCAAATTAAAACACAGTGAGATACCACCTCACCCCATCAGGATGGCCATTATTAAAAAGTCAGAAAACAATAGATGTTGGCACGGATGCAGTGAAAACACAACAGTGAAATACACTGTTAGTGGGAGTTAACAGTACGGAGAGCCAAAAGACAGATTAAATATCAAAGAGCTAAAGATAGGTCTACCATTCGATCCAGCAATCCCACTACTGGGTAACCATCCAAAGGCAAAGAAGTCATTATACAAAGAAGATACCATACTCGTGCATTTGCTGCAGAACAATTCACAGCCGCAAAGAAGTAGAATTAACCCAAGTGCCCACCAGTCGAGTGGATAAAGAAAAGGTGACATATATACGCCACGGAATATTACTCAACCATAAAAAAAAGAATGCAGTCATGTCTTTTGCAGCAACTTCGATGGAATTGGAGGCCATTACCCTAAGTGAAGTAACACAGGAATAGAAAACCAAATACCGTGTGTTCTCACTTGTCAGTGGGAGCTGACCTGGAGGTTCACGGGGCACACTGAGTGGGGCAGTGGACACTGAAACTCAGAAGGGGGAGAGAGGGCCGAGAAGATGAAATCACCTGTCAGGTGTGCTCCTTCAGAAGATGGTCACACCAAGAGCCCAGCTTTACCACTATACAATTCACCCACTTAACCAAAAACCACATGTATCCTGAGAGCTACTGAAATAAACAATTTAAAAATAGTAATGATAAAAGATACATTTTTTTAAAAAAAGGTCAGGGCAACCCCTTTGGGTCCCCTCCCACTGTGGGAGGTTTTCTGTACTCTCAGTAAATCCAGCTTTCAAAAAAAAAGACCAGACATGGTGGCTCATGCCTATGATCCCACCACTAAGGGAGGCTGAAGCGGGAGGATCGCTTAAGGCCAGGAGTTACAGACCAGTCTGGGCAATAAAGCAATACTCCATCTCTACCCCCCTAAAAAACTTTTTAAAAAAATGCATGGACCATACAGAGCCTTCCCCAGGAAACCTGGAATCACAAAGAGGGGAACAGCACCCCAGCCATTAATGAGGGCCACTCTTCACTGACTTCATACCCTGCGGGCTGCTTCCCAGAACCTTCAGTGTTGTCATTCATGATTGACGCTTGTCATTGTGGAGGGAAGAGGTGATTTATCCTCCAGCCCTCCCTTCCTGAAAAATGTTCATCAGACCTTGGCCACGCCTGTCTTTGGAGGGATCCCCTCTGTCCCGCTGCGGCAGCTCTAAGGCCTTCCTTTTCTCCCACCCAGCTCAGCCCAGGAATGGCATCCACGTGGGCCTGGCCAGCTGGACAATCTCAGTGGGGACGCTTAAGCAAGTGACCCTAGGAATGTGGGACAGCTGGGAGCTGTTATGCTCTTTGTACCCACACACATCATGGGGCGAGACCCCATCTGCCCTACAGTTCCTGTTCCCAAATTCTGGACGTCCAGACCCGTCAGTTTCCCCCTCCAAGCCCCCCTTGGCTGAAGATGGCTACCAGGGAAGCTTCTGTGGCTTACTACCCAGAATCCCATCCGATGCCACGGGGTGGGCAGGGGGCGATGGGGACACTGAGAAGACAGGGCACGCCACGTTCTCATGGCCATGCAGGGAGGGGACTTTCAAAAACATGATGACGATGACCCAAGGTCACCGTCCCAGATTTCCTGGACACTGGGAGCTTGATTGTCCCCCTGGATTTGGCTCTGGGGCAGTTTGTCAGGCCCTGGCAGCAACAAGGCTGGCCTGAGAGCAGAGGGACTTGGGGTCAGGCTGCCAAGCTCCGGAAGCAGCTGCGAGCCTTTTGAAGTCTACATTTCGTTCCGGACCCAGGTGCAGTTGTCTCTGTCCATTTGCCCCAAACGACCAAGTCAGCACAAGAAGGGACTGGGTGCAAGGGTGGAAGGGCCATCACTCCATCCCCTGGGCTTCCTCAGGAGTCCTGCTCTCCACCCCACACCTGGCCCTCCACGGTGGGGTCCACTCCCGAGACAGCTGCCCTGGGGGACTGCAGCACACAGGACTGGGAGCAATGCACACTTGTCATCTCGTGCCCCTTAAACCCGCCACGGCAGCTCGGCTACACAGAGAGAAAAGGAAGGCCAAGGCCAGGCCATGCCAGCTTATCAAAGGCCTCTGAGCAGGTCCCATCCCACCCTCTTCCTCGAAACCCCTGGGAGGTTCAGACAGCCACGTGCAGGACCACACGGCCAGGCCCAGCTCTGAAAGATGCCCGCGTGTGACCGGTCTAAGACAGAATCAAGCTCAGGGTAGTACACGCCCCGCCCCGCAGAGCTATGACCCAGCCCAAAGGACTCTGTGAGTGGGTTTGACGTGGTATCATGTGGCAAGACTCTGTCCTCGGATCCCCAGTGCAGGAGGCATAGACAGCAAGATTTGGTGTGGGGTTATTTATAGGAACACGCGTGCTCTGCCTAGGGCCTCCTGACCCTGGGTCCTGCCTCTCCTGTGTTTCTCACATCCACAACCGCTGACACGGCAGGAGACCCTCGGCCTCAGAGTGGCTCACAATCTGGGGTGTTGGAAAATAAACAGAGAAAGATGCCCCAGGACCATTCCCACATGCCGTTGGGTCTGGCCTGGAGGCTAGGAGGCTGCGGCCTCTCTAGTGTGTCTCTGGGCCTGGGTTGGAACCAGCCCCAGGACTGGGCCTATGGATCCCAAGGCTAAGAAGGCAGCCCTCTGCCCTCTTTCCCTGCCCTGTGTTACCTTCCATTCTGAAATGGTGCCCAAAGATTTCACACCTCTGTTGTTTTTTTGGGGGAGGCACTCAGTGAACGTTTATTAAGGGATCATAGATCATGTCTGAGGTAGCAAGGATTGGCTTTTCCTGGCTGGTGTTACAGTTAACCAACCTATTTTGACAATTGAAGTGCAGTTGTAACATAAACGCCTGGGAGGAATGTTGGAGACCCTCCACACACACACCATCTCCTTTCTAAATATACACCTTCTTAAGCCAGTACACATGTGGCCACGCCCACTGGGGAGCAGGGTTCTGGGAGAGACCATGCCCACCAGTTTCATGTGCATCTCTAATGTGTGGACCCAGTGCCTCGTGAAAGCACTTCTGATTGGCAGCCCCCCGGAGACCATCCTGACAGCCCAGCTGAGGGGTCTAGAAGTCAGCCCAGAGCCTGGTCCATGGGCACAGAAAGTGTGACCACAGGTCAATATCACACTCGCACCATCACTCCTTGGATGCAGGACCCACGAGCAGGAGGATTAAAGATGGTGCCATGGTCTGAGTTCAGACAGTGAACAGACAAGAAGGTCACAAGTTAGGAAAGCAGGGAGGGAAGGACACCCCCAGGGGACATGGCAGTCAGATGCAGGTGCTGTTCTGAACAGTGACGCTTATGTCCTACTCAGTCCTCTCGGCCCTGTGAAGTGGGGTGTCCTCATTTTACCGATGAGCCATGCGAATGACTCATCCAAGGTCACAAAGCTGGCAAGTGGCCGGGGGCAGGATTTGGATTCAGCCTGTCTGGCTGTGTTCTTAACAGCCACTCTCTCAACACAATCTGGGGAGGTGTGTGGGTTTCCTAGGGCTCCTGTCACAAAGCACCATAATGTGGGGGCCTAGAACAACAGGAATGTATCCCAGCTTAGTCCTGGAGGCCAGAAGTCTGACACTGAAGGGACAACAGGGCTGCACTCCCTCCGAAGGCGCCAGGGGAGGCTCCTTCCTGCCTCTTCCAGCTCCTGGTGGTCCCAAGTGTTCTTC
>CAUYQG010181381.1:0-30912 GCA_963574415.1 Tarsius wallacei
AAATACAGAACACAACTTATGTCAAAGAAGATATTTTAAAGCAAAATACAGGAAAACAAAATATAAATATTTACCAAAATAGTGATGCAAAATTTCAATATCGAGTTAGGAAAATACCACACACACACACACACACACACATACACACATACACACACACACACACACACAGAACACAACCTGGAAGCCTGCCAAATCCTCTCAGGAGTGTCATTTGTCACACCTGAAGAAGAAAGAACTGCCAAGATAACCAGAAGATGCAATGGTGGTCACACTGCTGTCAGCCTGCCCATCCTTGGGCCTTTGGCCTCAATGCAAATTAGTGCATGCTGATGGGAGATGCACACAGGAATTTAAATAGGACCCACAGAGTGAGCTGCTTCTTGCAGCAGTTTACCCCAGGCCCTGCCCCCATCTCAACAGGGGGCTGGTCAGTGTTCCCAAGGCAGCCTCCCACAGTATTTTAAATAAGCCTTTATTTTGTCTTTTCTGTGTCAGGATATCTGGTTGCCAGATTTCTGAGCTAATTAAAAGGAGCACAGACAGGTCCTGCATTTTTTCCTCCTTAGTAAGTTGTTGGCAGGAGTTCCAGTCTTTCAGGTCAGAGTTTGTAGAAACAAGTCAGAAAACATTCTGACTGACTGGCAGCTTAAATCACTACTATAGTAGTCAAAAAGTCATGGTGTGAACTCTAAAGGAATTACTTTGACCCAGGTGACATTGTCTTCTACAGTCATGGGGACCAGCCACTTGCTTCTAGTTTTACAATATTGTATAAGGGGATCCCTTACATTTTAGCGGCAGAGACTGTGACCTCTTCATTGCTCTCTATCCTCTTTGCCTGACGTAGTGTTTGGCAAAGAGTAGATATTTCAAAAGTACGTGAATTGAGTTGAATTAGTTTAATAATCTATCCCCAGAAAATGTAAATTGCATTAGAAACACGTAACTTAGTACCGCAGAAATGAAGATAAGGATGAACACCTGAAATTTACTTTTCATCTTGATCTCAGGACTGCTATAACACCATTTGATTTTACTGAACTGATTTTCCTTTTTGGTGTTTGTTGTTATGTTAGGCTGTTGGTAATATTCCAGGCCATCTGTCTGCCTCAGCCAATCATGTACAGTGGCATCAGAGATTTTCCTGTGCGTAGAGGTCATAGTCACAGAAGGAATAAGGTCAGCTATTGTAGGACAAGCTCTGAGGAACTGCTGAAGGTAGATCGGTGTAGAATAGTTTCTAGAATATAGGTTTGGGGAATGGGAAGCTGGATGAAGACACAGAAATTTAGCAAAAGAAAGATAAAGACATACAGCTAAACACATTTCAGAAAAGAATCACATTATTTTTCTCACAGAAATGGACAGATAGCACTTTGTATCTACAGACTCTTTCCAGGCTCTATACTTGTTTGAATCTTTGGTATTTAATTTTAATAAAAGGTGCATCTGCATCCATACTTCTGACTTTTAATAAGAATAATATAATGTAGTATTATTTTAGACTGTTTTAGAAGGAAACCCATTTTTAAAATTATTTTGCAAAAAAATTCCTGTCACCAAATCATCCTTCCGGTAGCCATAATTTCTGTAACAGAGCTTTCAATATTATTTATGCACATTAAGATGTGAGGAACCAGAAGTGATACTTCCTTTAGGTATATTTTCATCTCATAAGATGAAACACAACAGTGATTAAACCAAAAGTATAGGCTGCCAGTGGCAGAATTTGAAGTGTCAACTATTGATTGATGAGGTGATATTTTTATGGCCCAGATCCTTTCATAATACTCATCAGTTCTCACCACTTAAGCTTATTCTACTAACGTTTAAGAATAGCTTAGTCCGACATAAAACAAAAGATACAAACATATATTTATGCTCAAATGTATGGGATATGATTTTAAGAGAATCATGATACATCAGCTCAACATATGCTTTATTCATTTATCAGCTGGATATTCTACCTAACTCTTGGTTACTTCCTTTAAGCTTCAAATTTTTTACCTTATTAATAAGTATCTATAGGTAGAGTGTTGACCCACGCGCTAACTATGGAACTTTATTAACTCAGTTAAGTTATAATAGACCTGTATTTTGTCATCAGCTTTATCTCCAGTCACAAGTATATTTTCAAAAAAAAAATGAAGTTTAATTTGTAAATAAGAAATATTCATTTTAACAATTTTAATGTCAATTTTGCTAACTATACAAAGTACCCCCTGCATTCTTAGATAGAGTTCAACAATTGTTATTCAACATTTTAATGATTAATGACTCATGCCATCAGTATAAATAGAAATTGTATTCTGGAATAGTGTACTAATGACTTCAGGTTTTACTAGGTTATTGAAGCCTTATTGTCTCTAGTCCAAATGCTTTATAAATTATTGCATCTATTTTGGTGATTTTTATGCCTGTCTCCTCAAAGTTTCTACCACTTTTTACCATTATCATTATAAGGAAAATACATGGACTTTATTACTTGAAATTTACAACCTTTGCCTTAGATGTTCTTTGGCTCCTTTTTCCTTTACTTTTGCGTAGGTGGGTTAATTTTCTATTTGTGACATAGTTTTGAACAGGCCATGACTTAAGCTGTGTTCCTTCTGAGGCAGAATTGGAACAACAATTTGCAGTTTATTTGGGATATAATTTCAGGAAAAATGGGTAATGAAATGAAGAAGTAGAACCAGTCGTGGAGGGAAACCTCTTAAGGACATGCTAAGTAGCCCTAGGGCTTAGTCCCACTGGGAAACACTGGGACACTGGGAGAAACCAGTCTCAGAGTCTTCCCACCTGAAGGTGAGAGAGAAACAAGGTATTTGTTCTCCAGTTCCTGTCTGTCATTGGCCGAAATCCGTTCCCTGACATTAACTCCTCAGAACTTCTAGCCTGAAACATGAAGTTGAAGAGGAAGCCATCAGGTGGAGAGTCTCATGAGCTTACATTTGGACAGGGCAGGAATTTTCTGAAATAGTGTGTCCCAAGTGAACATGAGTACTTTACCAATGGCATCTGCTACAAGCAGGCTACCATTAAGAACCTTTGGTTACATGAGAGGCCACTGTATTTACCATCTCTTCTTTGAATTACAACATTCTTTATGACTAGATTTTATTTAAAATTGTCAGAATAGCCTAAATTCTGACATAGGCTGGAGCTACATGTTATTAATTACATTTCAGTTCAAATTTTCTTCTAGTATCTTAATAATTTATTTCTTTTCTGATGTTGATGTAGATATACTGGATACATAGCATGTTAAATCTGATTTGATTGTTGAAAGTACTCAACATGAGTTAGCCTTTCTTAACATGGTGCCCTGTTTGTGGAAGACAAGGTAAAGGTCTTGTTTACACCTGACAGGTGAATTGCACATGTTGTGCAATATTCAGTTTCTTACAGCAATGTTCAGGATGTCATTTTGCATAGTTTTTGCTTGAGAAGCATCCTGTGACTTTTTATTTTGCTGTGCTCTGCCCCATTATGATTAAATGCAGTAACTTTCCACTAAGCTTCTTTGCCCTCTACCCTCCAAGTACATATTATGTGTCTTATGCAGGCAAACCATTTTTTCTCATACACAGGCAGCAGATGTGATTAGAGGGAAATCTAATTTATCTGGAGCACTCTAGAAATGGAAGGAAATTACTTCACAGCAATATTTGCAAATGCATTCATCACAGACACCCAGACATTCCAACACTAGCAGATGATGGCTTTGTGATCTCTATGTGGTCTGTTTCGAACTGCTTTCTAATGGTCTATATAAATTCACTCCATTTTATGCTTCTGTGTTGTGCTTGGAGTACAAGACAAATGTGGTGGAAAAGGGAAGATTGGTGTGGTGTGGACAGAATTTTTTTTTTGAGTCTCCAATAGTCTTCTGAATCTGTGTGGTAAAGACCTCTGAACTATTTGGTAGGTTTGTTTAAGAATTACTGTATTTGGATAAAATATAAAGAATAGCTAGTTATCTCTTCTATTATTGGAATATGTTTTTCTCAATCTCATATTACCTTTAATTTACAGACCTGTACATTTATTCAGAATTCAAGACATATTTGATTACAAACTGTATTAGGCATAAGGTATCTGTCTTCTCTGGATACCTCATACCAATCTTTTTTGCTACATGTATGTCCTCAGGTGGTTAAGTAGTAAGATACAAGGTGGAGAAACAGAGAGGGATGCTGACAGAGTCTTAGAAAGTCTTATAGGTACATTTTAGGGATAGGAAAAAGAAAAAAATAGGAGACGAGCTTAGATTTTAAATGCACAACGGAATAGTAGAACCAGAACTAAAATAACTTCTGTTGAAAGGAGTAGTTGTCTTCTGGTCCAGTTGCTCAGGCTAAGTTTTAGGTCCAGATGTGTTTCTGTCTCTGACACATTAGGCAAACCCCTCTGAGCCTCAGTTTCCTCATCTGCAAAAGGAAATGTCTAGATAAGAGTACCTCTCAGGTCTGTACTAACACAAAGCCACTGGGTTTTGAAATGCAAGTGTATTTATATTTTGCATACCATCAATGCATGTTCTCCCTTTTGTTTTTTGTCTCATTTCTCTCTCAGCCACAGTAAAACACAATTTAGTAATGTTTGTTATAGGCTCACTTTTCTTAGTTGTACCTAATTAATAAGAAATCATATAAACAAATACAATATACTGTAAAGAAGAAAAATACCTGTGTTGCAAGAATAATATCATTATACATACCAAAAAATTCAGAGTACAAAGAACATATTATCATTCATAAACATTAAGGTGCAGGAAATAAATGTCACTGATGGAGATCTGTTTATACACATCAGACTATAACCTGGCGCTACGTATTTCATTTTTGCATTTTGCCTTTCTTATAGAAGTTTCCCAGAATGTTGTGGAAATTGGAAATAAATGAATGCCCATAAAAATAATATCTCCAGGCAATTGCAATATCTGATGTAAAGAGTATCTACAGGTTGTGAATTCTAACCACAGTTGACTTCTTTTGAAAATGCTTATAACAAAACCCAGAGGCACTTTAATCTGATATATTCAAGGGTTTGGGGACCAAGTGGATAGATGCTCTCAACTTATATTTAATTGATACATAATAGATTTAGTTGTAGTCAATTTTATTTTGGATAAGATGGAGCAAATCCAATTTTGCGATGTTTTCTTAACAGTTTAGAAAACTAGCTTTGAGGAAAGAATCAGAGAAACAACAGATGAAAATACTCAATGAAAACAGAAGAATTCCAGTAATATTAGGTTTCCTACTATCAGCAGACGATATCAGTATTTTTTCTATGTCTTCAAATATGCATATTTTAAAATATGTTTTAACACCAGAAAATGTGGGTATCTATACATTGAAAATAAAACTGGGATACGCATGTAAGAAGCAACTCACAAAAACAAACAGAAAAAAATAAACCTTAAAATGTCACCACAGTTACTTTTTACAAAAGAATTATCTTATACTTTGCTTTCAAAATACTGGATATTGAATCCAACCAAACTAGTAGAAAAAGGAGACACTAGGAAATTTGTTAAATATTTATTTACTAAAAACATAATTTTTACAGGGCAGTCATGGAAGACAAAACTATGTGTTAAATATGAGCTCCCTGTCTAAAAGAGAATATACACTGACTTCGTTTAGCAGGGCTCCCCTGGGCTGCAGATGAAGAGCTGGGACCTTACTCACATGCAATTATTAACACTCTCAATAAATCCTCCAGATCCCGATTCCGTTGATATATGTCATGGCAGAAATAGCTCAGTACACGAAGCGACAAGAAATGCTGTTCCTGTCAGTGGAGAGATACTGCCGTCCACATTAAATCAGGGGCAGATGGAGACACTGAGAGCCTGAGTTCATAATGCCGGGACTTCATGTCTACCACTGTTCGAACTCTATCTTAGACACTTGTTCCTCACCATGGCTTTGACAGAGGACACTGCATCTGAGATAATGTTGCCAGTGATCTTATGTCAGACTGGGCATCTGGAAACTGGGTTTTTGGTCTGTTTTGTTTTGTTGTTTCTTATGTGAACTTTTGACACACTTCCATGACCTTGAGCCAACCATTTCCCCTTCACTTTCTGAAGTTTTATCATTAGGAAGACAAGACCTAGAATATTTACTCTGTTTTACAAGAGTGCAAGGAAAATCATACAACATCATTCTTCCCCAGTCACTAGGGAATATAAGTTCATTTGTCAGTGGAAAAATATCACCTTCAATATTGCTATTCTTGGACAAGACTCATTTCTAGCCTAAAAATAGGAGCTCTTGAGAGAAGATTTTGGCCAGGACACTTCAGTACCTATTTTCTGTTGTGTGTGAAGTATCACTTTGTGAATAGAAGGAAAGTTGTAGGGGTTTATTTGAAGAAGGCAAGATGATCACCAGCCATCACCATTGGTGGTAGCACTCACCTGCTTTGCCTTCAGGAGCAAGGAGTGGTACATTCAATTAGTAGACAATTGTTTTTTCTCTCTCTGATCCCTATACATGTCCAGCCAAGGTGAAAACCCCAATTCAGCTGGTTAGAATTCTCCCAAGAATAGAGTGCTATTGGAAGGGGAAGAGGACAGAGAGGAAGCTGTGGGAAGGCAAAGCAAGATACAGTTCAGTTACTTACCCCTGCCAGAAAGAGGGAAACCACAACTCAAGGATTATCAACCATGTGTGAGTACTGAGCAGAATATATGATTTGCAATCAAAATCAGACCTACCAGACAACATGCTGTTCACAAATGTCCAAGGCAGGGTTTCAGCTATTTTATAGAAGCTAAATCTGGAAATGTCATGGAAAAAAGACAGGCTCCCTCTCTGAGAACCATGGGACTTCCTACTTGAGACTGTGAAAAACACACACACACACAAAAAAAAAACAGTATGAAAGTGACCTTTCCATACTAGTTTGGCCCTGACCTTCTGTTTTTTCCAGGGCTATGAACAGGCACACAATTTTGTAGTGGAAAAGAAAAAAAAGTAAAGATGTGAAGATTAGGATGAGTGTTTTCAAAAGCAAGTGTGAGAGTATATATGTAACCTCCGTAGGGGGACCTAATATCAGGCTGAAAAAAGGCATGAGACAAACAAAGGGAAAATAATAAAGGTCATGGACTTGAGAAGGGATGGCCAAGTGAGGTGCAGTTTGGTTGCTGATGTGGGCTGTGCTTGGATAGCATCTGTAAGCAGATGCTAAGCACGATTGGATTTGCACTTCCGTTGTTTTTACGGCTCCACTAGGAAGGGTGCCATTTCCTATTCTTCATCGCTACCCTTCTTATTTATTTTATTTTTATTTTATTTTTTATTCATGTATTTATTTATTTATTTTTGCCAGTCAGGTGTGAAAGCCCAAGGTGCCTTGGTACTAACTTAAGTGCTTTTGATTTATTGTCTGAAGCCAGGTTTGAAGTTCCAGAGGCACTTGCTCCCTCCCAGTCATTTACTATTTGGGGTAGTAAGCACGCTGTTTTATGAAATATTTTTATTTTTTCTGGTTCTGGATGCATGACTTTGACTTCTCGGCATTGCCAGAGAACTGGAAAATATAACCCAAGATGAAATGGGGGGGAAAAAAAAGCACAAGATATTTGGAAGAAAAGCAGATGAGTGGGAAAGTATAGCCTGGCATTTTGCAGAAGAGATCTCTACAAAGAAAGGACAATACAGTAGACCTGGGGTGAACAGAAGGCACCTGCAGTCTTTGGGCAAGAATACAAGACAGGCAGCCCAGTTTCAAAGCCGTCAGAAACCTTCACACGGGAGTTGACACTTCACATTCTTGAAGTGCAATATTGCTGTTTTAAAGCTATTGAGGTTTATTATTACAAGCATTGTAGGGGCTTTGTTGATACTGCCACTGCATTACATAGTACTGAGTTTAGAGGACCCATGTGGGTAAGCTCTCCCCATCTTCAAAACTATGGAAAAGAGACTTGTTTCAATCTTATGGGCAGTGAGAAACTTAAAAGTCACATTTCAACCGGGATCAGTGACTCAGCCTGTAATCCCAGCATTTTGGGAGGCCGAGGCGAGTGGATTGCCTGAAACCACGGGTTTGAGACCAACCTGGGCAACTTAGCGAGGCCTCATCGCTACAATAAATCAAAAATTAGCCGGGTGCGGTAGCGCACGCCTGTAGTTCCAGCTACTTGGAAGGCTGAGGTGGAAGGACCACCGGAGCCCAGCAGGTCAACACTAGGGTAGTCACGAGTGTGCCACCGCCCTCCAGCCTGGGTGATGGAGTGAGACTCAAACTCAAAAAAAAAAAGTCACATTTTCCTGTTTACTTTGGCTTCTAGGGAGTTCTGAGCCAAATGTGCTGCCCAATTCAAACAAGTATATAGAAATATATATTGCATACTGCCCTTTGTTTTCTTTTCCTACCATTTTTGTTATATTTGACTTCTTTCATACATGTGCCTATATTTCTGAAACCTGACACAAAGTTTTGAAATGAGACTTATATAAATAAATCAATTAATATCATTAAATATTGGAGGTGTAAGAAGGAAGTGGGAAGGATACTCATTAGACAGTATATCTGAACACTGTTCTGGGTGTGTAGTATTTCCTATCATATATTAAATATTTTAATACTATTCTATTAACAGATAACCTTTCTTTAGCTTTCACTGTGTGTAAACGGCAGCACTGATCACTTGATATCGCTAAATACTTTATTTTCATTTCTCCATTTATACTTTATTGCATTCCTATATGTTAGGCGTGTAGAGACAAAACAGATTTAGAAGAGTTGGATTTTTTTAATCCAAGGTCAATAATCTAGTAAGTGCTGGAGCTGGGTTCCCAGCCAGCAAGTCTTACTCTCAAGCACATTTTTTCAACTTTGGGGATAATAGATCTGAGTTCAAATCGCTGTCCCATCATTTAGTAATGATGTAATCCCGGGTAATTGACATAATCTTTCTCCTCTTATATTTTTCCAGACCTTAAAATGGGAATGATAATAGTCCTTAAATAAAATTGTATTTAAAATTATTAAAACAGTGCTTAGAAAGTGCCCAATAAACAGAAAAAATATCGGCTATTGTTACCATATTTAAAGAGTACACACATTGTATAAATAATTAAAATTCTTTTCCTACCAGTAGAGACATTTCTTCAATATTCAGTTAATCATATCTTACAACTCCCTGCACATATGCCTCAGCAGTGACTGTTCCCAGGAGAGCCAGTGTTGGAATGCACATGTCGACATTTCAAATATAAGGTACTGCAAGGTCAGTGTGTCCCAGGAGAAGGCCAGCTGCCAAGAGACCTTGCAGGGCAGTGTTTCCAGGGTGAATTCATCACAGCTAGAGTCCAGACCTCAGCATTGCAGGTCCCAGCACTTGCTCTGGTTAATGCCCAGGGCTGATTATTCAGGAAGGGGGGGTGATAACTTGTACTAACTCACAGAAGACTGGAGCATATAAATTGGAAAGCCACTGTATTAATTTACAGTGAAAAATATTACTGTTAACTGGACCAGACATTTGCATCAGTCTGACCAGTGAATGCCTGCCCTGTTCGCAAGCTACCTAGGGAGCCACAATAACAGAAGGTTGCTTGGTGAGCAGGATGCTTGTTTCAAATGCTTGGTCTCATCAGGTTCTAATGGCAGCATGCATCCATCTCCATCTACTTGCCAGAAAGAGCAGGCGTTCTGAGCAGCCTGACAATGCCAGGATGTCCCTTCCCTGGACAGGAACAGAATAGACCTCTGTGACTTTCCTATTTCTATGGTACTATGGCAGACCAGTCTCTGCTTCAGGTTGGCATTTTCTTTCTTTGGACATGTGAACTCTCACAGGAAAGCGTGCTATGATCCAGTAGCCATCTTGCCTCTTAATGGTAATGCAGCATGGTTTCTGCTTATTTAATAGTTTAACTTTTAGAGGGCATCTTCATTGTTAGTCTTTTCAAATTTTTGTGGTTGCTTCATAAACCATACCCACAATACACTCTCTGCCCAATGTCACTATAGCATTGTCTGCCTCAAACAGTCTGTGGTTTTCTCATTATCCACATAAGTTTCTACTGAATGAATCTCCTACTCTCTACTAAAACCCTTTAAGAGCCTGTACTTTAGTTGTGATACCTATCAGTGTTACCCAAATGAAGCCCCATAGGTTGTTACTAATCTTCTTTAATATATTTACAACAGTGGTTCTTAAGATATATCTAAGATATATCTATTATATATATATATATATATCTATATATAATATAAACTTGATACTTTAACAATAATGATAAAACTCTATGGAATTATTCAGCTTAATTATGGGACCTCATTAATTATCACATTGTTAGTAAGATCCTATCAAAGTCATTGACCCTCTTCTTGCTTCTCATCACATCTAGAATAAAATCAAATGTTCTAGATATAGTCAAGAAGTACCAGCACGATCTTGCCCCCAGCTTCCTCTCTGAATAACATCCTCCCATTTTTCTCCCTCTCACACACTCCTTGGTATTTCTGGAAGATGCCAGGCATAGAGTCACATCTCATTCTTTGTTCTTGCTATTCATTTCCCTGGAATACTCTTCCTCTAGACAGTTGAATCTGGTTAATTATTGTCTGTACTCTATTCTGTTCAAAAGTGAGCTCCTCAAAAAAAATCTTCCAACTAATCCCATCTAGAATAACATCCTCTCATACTCTATTCCCTTACCCTGCTTTCTTTTTCTTTTTTTTTTTGATAGATTTTATTTTTTATATTGTGTCAACTACTTAAGCTTGCCTAGAATGTTGTGTACGTGCTGACTTTGCCATTGTTATGACATTTTATCATGCAGCCAGGCTTATGGTCAGACCTGCCCAGAAGCTCATTCAAAGGTATCTACATCTCATTCACTGTCAGACAACTTCCATGAGTTCTTATTTAATTCTACCTACTCCATTTCCTTTGAAACTTGTTTATCCTAATACTTCTTCAGTATCAATCAAATCTCTTTTACACCATCCTTCAGTGGTCATCAGTTCTTTTCTGCGTTTCTTCCCACGAATGATAAGATGGTGAAGAGGCCCTTCAAATCGTCAACAAGCAAGTGTTGCACTCATGTGTCTCCATCCTTCAGCCCCTGATCTCCTGCTCTTGCTTCAGGCCTTCCCACTACCACCTCTCTTATCACTGCTCTCATCGACTTATTCTGTGAGTGAGAAACTGCAGCACTTGCTCTCATCTGACTTTGGGAGGATTTATTGTAATATCCTGCTAAGTATCACAGTGTGCGTAGGTGGGACCATGAGACTGTACTATCTTTTTAAAACTGATTCTCATGTTTGTACTATTTTCTACTTTTTTCTGCCCTTTTCTTAGTGGTATCATCATGGAGATAGTTAACTGGAAAGTCTAAAACTTCTAGTTTTCATTTTTCTTGTGTTCTGAGGGCAAATTGGAGATTTAAAAAAACTATTGACATATGCAAGACACGTGTAAGATATCTATATCTACACCTATATCTAAATCTATATCTATGTTTACATCTATATTTTTATCTGTCATGTGTGTATACTGAGAATATCTATCTCAATTTGATCATTATGGAGAAAATTAATTCTAACAGTACTTTTGAACATACCTTTTGGGGAGGGAGAAGTGGAATTTTTGGTCTATTAAAGTTCCACAGATCTATTCACTGATCCTTAACTCAAGACAGCTTTATTCTTCAGATCTGTCTATACTGAGTGGCATGACATTTTGCTAGACAGCAGGTGCTAAAAGATATCCTCATCCTTCAGAGTCACTCATTCTTGCAATACCCAAGATATGCCACTGGGCTATCTTTAAGCAAGTTCATGTGTGCTGCTTAGGATGGTACACAGGATTAAATGCAAAAAGGATATGTTTAAGACCTTAAAAATGCCATGAACTTGTAGTAAAATGTGAACTCTGTTTTAAGGAATTATGTTAAAAATTGAGTTTATTCTGCAGCCCTTGGTATTAAATGTGCCTGTTGACTGTGTGTGTGTATGTGTGTTTGTGTGTTTTCTAGTATTTATAACTGAACCCAGAAAGATGGCATGTGGTTTTGTTAATATAGTTGTGCATCTTTTAGCAAAGTTGCTACATTCTGAGAAATGCATTGTTAAGTGATTTTGTCATTGTGTGAATATCACACATAAAGTGTTCTACAGAAACGTAGATGGTACCCCCTACTACACACCTACAATATATGGCATATCCTATTGCTCTTAGGCTACATGCCTGTATAGCATGTTACTGTACTATTTACTGTAGGCAAGAGTAGCACAATGGTAAGAATCTGGGTATCTAACCATATCCAAACATAGAAAAGGTGCACAAAATTCAGTATAAAGATGAAAAATGATAAACCTGCATAGGGCACTTGCCATGAATGGGTTACAGGACCAGAAGTTCCTCTGGGTGAGTCAGTGAGTGAGAGGTAAGTGAATTTGAAGGCCTAGGACACTACTGTATACTACTGTAGTATACAGTAGTATACAGTAGTATACAATGCTGTACTCTTAAGCTACAGCAGTGCTATAAAAATCTTTTCTCTCTAATAAATTTACCATAAGTTTCTGTAATGTTTTAACTCTATAAACTTTTTAATTTTTAAAAACTTTTTGACTCGTAATGACACTTGGCTCAAAACACATAGAGCTGTACAAATGTATTTCTTTTCTTTATAACCTTATTTTAGAAACTTTTTCTATTTTTAATTTTTTTAACTTTTCAAGCTTTTAAAATTAAAAATGAAAACACAAACATACACATTAGCCTAGGCCTACACAGGATCAGGATCATCAATATCAATGTCTTCCACCTCAACATCTTGTCCCACTGGAAGGTCTTCAGGGGAAATATACATGCAGAGCTGTCATCTCTTATGACAATCACTCCTTCTTCTGGAAGACCTCCTGAAAGACTTGTCTGAAACTGTCTTACAGAAGTTATACACTCTAAAATAATGATGAAATGTATCATGTGGTAGATACACAAACCAGTAACATTTTTATGACCATTATCAAGTATGATGCTATGTGCATAACTTCATGGGCAGTATCTGTATATGACTGCAGTACAGTGGGCTTGTTTGCACCAGCATTGCTAGACATGTGAGCTATGCATTGCACTACTACAGTGTTAGGATGGCTGTGACTGTGACATCACTAGGCGATAAGAAATGTTTAGCTCCTTTATAATTGTATGGGGACACCATCATATATGTGGATGGTGTTGACTGAAACGTTATTATGCATGCAAGAGTTTATATGATACATTAGTAGGCTACTAGACTGCTCTTTGTGACTGTTACTGTTTGGCTTCTTTGCTTGGATTAAAGGTTATATTTACAGAGAAAGACACATTCTGAGATTGATTTAAACCAACCCATTCTGTATGTTGCTGCTGTGGCTTCCCAACATTTTGTGGAGATGGGATGTTATTGAAGTTATGTTTTAATGGGGAACCACACTGTTTTCTTCCACTGACCCCGTCTCCAGTCAGCCTGCCACACAGCTGTCATCCATTCTCTGTGTTTGTCCAGATGAGTGGAGCTGTGTTGTAGTAGGAATCACTTCTATTCTTCCAAAGTTTTCAAAACTTCAATGATGATGATCTTGTCTTTCCTTTCTATGTGAAATCTAAGATGATCTAAGTCAGCCTTTCAGATGGGAGAAGAAGGTGATAACCTATGTGGTATGATCTGAGAGACAACAGGAGAGCTATTTTATCCTTACATAATTTCTATATAAGTATCAATGTACCTGATATTACATTGCCAGAAGCATTTCTTTTTATGTAAACATTGCCCTTCCTCTCTTGGAAGGGATTAGACATGAATGTACTAATGTGTTAGAGTGAGTGATACTATTAGCATCATTTGAAAGGATCTGTGCCTCAGTTTTGGGTCTGAAGAAGACACAATTATGGGGAACCATTTACCTCTTATAAATTTCAAGCAGAAAATTTCCTCTTGATGTTACAATTATAAAATTTGGTAAAAATCCCATGAACGTGACAGAAATACTTTCACAACATTCACCATATTTTTCCATTTCATCAGATGAGTTCAGATGAAGCACAGCACAGTAGCTGTGATGAGACAATAACATATCAATTTTGCACATATTCAAGAGGTCATGCCTACTGTTACGCCCTATCTGTTGGTGTTTTCAAGCATAGTGGAGAAGAATGGAACAGCTTACGTCTCTATAATGTTTCCTCAGTATGTGGAATCTTGAGGAAATAAGAGCAGTTAAAGGTTACCCTTGCTCTCACAATCATAAAGAAGTAAAGTGAAAACGTTTACCATAAGTTATCCACTGTTCTTCACCACTGACAATATCTTACCAAGAGTACATTGTAGGTACCCAGATGATCAAAACAAGAATAGTTTGGTGTTATTCCCAACAGACTTATTACAATAAACCCAATAGCTTTATTATGATAATAATAAAATTATTATTTAAATTTTATCTAGTATAGTGAAACTAAGTAATTTGTTATAAATTTATACTTACTAGTTGGCAGAATGGGCACTTGAACTCAAGTCTGTCTAATTCTAAATCATATATTTTCAAAGACCACACTACACTGCCTTCTTCAGCATGTTTGAACTTAGAGCTAAGGACGTATGGATCATTAAAGATGGTGGTTGCTATGGGCTTAGAGGCAGGGGAAAACAGAAAGTTGCTATTCATCAGGTATCACATTTTATTTTGCTAGATAATTAAGTTCTAGAGGTCTGCTGTACAACATTGTGCCTATAGTTAATACTGTATTGTACAGCCAAAATTGTGTTAGAGAGTAGATCTCATGTAAAATGATTTTATCAAACTAAAAAGTAAATAGGCCAGTCACAGTGGCTTATGCCTATAATCCCAGCACTGAACTCACGGGTTCGAGACCAGCCCGGCAACTTGGTGAGACCTCATCTCTACAATAAATCAAAAAATTAGCTGGGCATGGTGATGTGTCCCTGTAGTTCCTGCAACTTGGAATTCTGAGGTGGAAGGATCACCTGAGCCCAGCAGGTTGAGGCTATGGTGACTGTGAGCTTGCCACTGCACACCAACCTGGGTTACAGAGTGAGACTCCAACTCAAAAAAATAAAAAAGCAAGAAAAAATTAGGTCAATAAGTCATAGGTACTGTGATGGAATATATTTTGGCTATAGTGGAATCACAAAGGATCTCTGAGAGAACCTTTCACGTATTAAAATGTAAAGGGGGATGTTGAAAAGCTTCATTAAAGAAGAATTCTCAAACTATTTTTAAAAATATACAGAAATTTACAGGTTGGCAAACTATAAGGGAGAATATACTACTTGAATAAACCAGAATGAGAATTGCAGATGGGCTAACGTGGTGTGGTTTATGTGAAAACTGAAGATAATTCATGTGAGATAGTACAAAAGATACTGGTATATCTATCCCAAATGTAGGTAAATTAACACTAAAATAAACTGTCATCAAATTTTCTTTTTAGGTAAGCTAGTTTCTAAAGTTTTTACTTCTATCAGAAGTAAAGATTTGAGTAGAGGACAGATTCTTAACTAATCACTTCGGTTACGGAATTGACTGGATTCACAAGATGGCTGGAGGGGTGTTAAGCAGTGAGTATTTGGTTTATGATACTTAGACCTAGATATTCTGTGGTTAACATATCTCATTTGATCTAAGTCATCATGAGGGCCGACCAAGGGTCATTTAATGCTTTTTAGTGTGTGCTCCCCTAGCACCTAAACATTTTATACTCTGCAAACCACATCTTTTTATCAAGTGTGATGCATCCATTTAAAATACTTTCCCTCACTACACATAATCACCATATAGTGTCTTGTTTGAGCCTTTCTTTTAAATTATTTTCCCCAAATGGAATGAACTTATGTTCACTGAAAACAAATTTAAAATATACAACTCTATACTAAAGGAAATGAAAGCCTTCTATACAATTAACCACTGCTAACACATCAGTGTATGACTTTCCAGTATTTAAAGGCATGTTTTACCTACTTGAAATTGTTTAAAAATATAATTTTGCTTTCTGACTTTCTTCTGTGTTAACATGATAAAAACTTTTCTTATCTTTTTATATCCCTTGACAAACAGCATTTTGATGGCTGCATGGTGGTATGTCTAGAAAAACTATCATTTTCTTAACATTTTCTCTATTGTCAAATATTAATGATGAGACAGCAGATATAAATATTCTGTGATCAACTAACAATGACTGTTGACACTCTGTGTGTGTGTGTGTGTGTGTGTGTGTGTGTGTGTGTGTGTGTAATGGGAGGTGTTCGTAGGGGTATGAGCTGATGAGAAATCTGCTGTATATCCCTTCATCTCAATTTAAATAGGTTTTAAATTAATCTTTGGATAATTCCTGACTTGAACCATAATACTAGGCTAGAAGGGAGGGAGAAAATTGAGCTAAGAAGTAGAGATTGAGGGAAAATGAGACACAAGAAAAGTGTAGAAGAGGAGAGAGAGGCACTAGGGAAAGAGTAAAGCCAAATATAGGTAAAGCCAAATATAGGTAAAGAAGGAAAGATAGGAGATAATAGGATGAAAATATTCTGCCAATTATATCTTTATGACTAGCCAAGACGGCCAGGATGGAATTATGCTTTCAGAATATGGTGCTGAGTTTGCTACCCATCTCATTACCTTCTCCCAACTCTACTTTTTTTTTTTTTCAGAAGCAAGTGAATTTATATGTGACATATTCCCTCTTCTGATATGGGCAATTATAGCATTTTAGAAGCCAGCCTTATAGCCAGGAATCCGTGTTCTGCTGCAAACTCTGGAATTAGAATTCCTGCTGCCCTTTCACCTCCTCAACTGCCTGGCATTACCACAGCTATCTTCGTGATGGAGGCTTTGAATCCTTGGCCTCAAACCAGCCATGTTCCCCTGGGGCTGCACACAGCAGTACTCTGAAATTCCGACTTACTAGCTCCTTCAACAAGACTGATGCTGAAAGGGCTTTGCTTCTGCTTTCAGCATTCATTACATTCCTTATAAATGAAACATGAATGTAATTCATATTTCTTCTAGGGAGAGAAGTTTTAGAGGCTTCATTTATTCATTCATTCAACAAATATTTATAGGGTCCCTTCTGCACTAAAATACCATGGCAGGCACTGTGAGGCATACAGAGACGTGTAAGTATAGTTCTTACCCTTAGGAATTCAGTCTACCAAGTCCTGTCAATTGTACCTCTTCAAAAACTCCTGCGTGCAACTGCCTTTGTCCACCCTAACTACAAGATCCCTGATTCAAGCAACCATTATGCTTTTCCTGAATGACCATATTTTAAGAATTTGATGAGATGATCTCTATGTGTAAACATATTCATTATCAGACCAAATTTCTAAATCTTTGCTCTGACCTATAAGGCCTCATAGAATTATGGACCCAGTTAAAGCTCAGATAATATATCTTGCTCCCCACAGCTCTGCCATTTCAAATTTCTTTTAGTTCTTTGAATGTGCAATCATCTGTTTTATTACTAGGATTTTTATGGATACTGTTTCTTCTGCTTCCAAGTTATTCCTCACCCCACATTTCTAACCTCCTCCCCTACTTATCTGCCAAATTGTTATTTGTTATTTGGTTCTTAAATTAGATTTAACTTTAACCAAGAATTTTCCTTTCTTCTCATATACCTCTCCTCTCTGCCGACCATAGTTGTACTCACTTACCTCTTTATTGCTTGTTTGCATGTGCTTCTACTAGGTTAAAAATTCCACGAAGCAGCTACCTTGTTTCCTGTTATAGTCCCATAAAATAATATAGTGCCTAGTATACTATATTTTTAGTTGGAAATATTTTTAATTAAATTGTTGTGTTACGAAACCCATAATGTCATTCAAGGAGTCCTTACATACACCAGTAATGCTCCATACACCATATACATTCACATGTTACATATTTGGTAAAACTACATACAATTAAGTAGTAGGTTCACAGATAATGTTATTAGTGTCACAGGATAAAAGAAATCACTGTGAATGGGAGAGTCTGGGAAGACTGCATGGCAGAGGAGGAAATTGAATTGCATAATTAAAAAGGCAGAATTCCATAGGCGAAAGAAGATTTGAATGATTTGCAATGTAATAAATAAATCACACGTGCATTCAAAATTTTGACTACATACTGTATTTTGATTGCAGAGGAAAAATATACTGAGAAAAAGCAAGTGAGAAGATTGAAAAGGAAAGGGAGTATTTTGGAGGGAAGTGAGTGCTGGGATCTAGTGCCTGAATGTTCTATAGGCATTGAAGTTCCAATAACTCCAGTGATTATTGAGCAAGAATGTGAAATATGAACTCAATGTTTTCATAGTATGAGATTGGTGGATCTGTGTCTATTGGACTGAAGAGTGAAGGAAAGGACACAAGTCATGATAATGAGAATCAAAACTAGGGTGGTGGGAATGAAAAGATTATAATGATATATGACATAACATTCAACTTGGTTTAGAAGATAAATTAAATGCCTAATTAACTAATCGAGAATCAAAAAAATAATTACAACTTTATAAGCATAATTTTCTCAAAGGTATGAAACAAATGAGCAGTTGACAAATACTGGTATATTACAGTAGAGAGAGAACTGGGCGAGGAGTAATACAACTTGCCATAAGGTAATACAAAAATTCATAGATTGGAAGATTGGTGGGGTCATTGGAAATTAGAGTAAAAACACTTTTATAGGTGAGCTACAAGGGGATTGTAATAAATTTGAAATGATGATGTGCATCTTGATAAATGCTTTCAGGTGGTACTCTATTGAAAGTGAAGAGAGTTAGTGATGAGTTAGAAGTCAGGAAAGTCGACTTAGAAATCATCTTTGAAAGGCTGGTTGTAGAGTCCCTGAGTGAATGTTCCTTGAGGGAGAAGGCATAGATTCCCAAGTGCAAAATTTATTCATAGTAGTTGTAGTAAAATACTGTACATTACTCAATTTAACTATGTAGCTTATTAAATATATAATTTTGAATTGGCAGGATGGAGGATGGTTTGGGAAAGAGGCAAGAAACAGAAAAGAGTAGAAATTCAAATTCTGAAGATCTAACCTCTTTTTATTTAATTTTAATTAATTGACACATAAAAATGTACATATTTATGGGGCAGAATGTGATGTTTCGATGCATGTACATATTGTATGATGATCCAATCAGGATAATTATCATATTCATCACCTCAAACGTATATTATTTTTTTGCAGTAAGAACATTCACACCCCTCTCTTTTAGCTATTTTGAGATATACAATACCTGACTGCTGACAATTGGAGTACTCAGGGTATAGTATGTTGTATCTCTCTGAGAGAGAATAGAGTGAGAAGTTGGGCAACTTGTTGCCTGAATCTTGGAGTAAATCTGAATGATTACAGCTTCAGTGTCATTTTTCACTCATGTGCAGATATTATTATTATTAACTAATTTTCACATGTTAAATGAAATTAGAAAACAAATTATGTTGAGCAATGTGACCATAGGCTAAAGAGGAATAAGAGATGGGAAAGCAAGGGAATATATATGAGTCAAAATAAATTAAAATAAAAGCTAATGTTTACTGAACAATTTTTGAGACTGTCTTTTTTTCATATATGTTATTATAACAATCTTTACAATAATATGATACTATTGTCAATGAGAATATCAAAGCCCATAGAGGTTTAGTAACTCATAGAAGTTTATACATGTAGATTCTGACAATGATGGGGTACAGTGGAGGCTATGAGACTGCAGGGTCTGAAACCTAAAGAACTCCACTGAATGGAGAGATTAAATAAGAGGTAAAAGAAGCAAGGGAGAAGCAAGAATGAAGGTAAAAGAAAATGTGAACTGATAGGTATGACTGAGAATCAGAAGAGAGTAGACTAGAAGAATTTTGACAGTGTGGATGAGGGACCTGTACATGGCCATATGTCCTATATTCTCATAACACTTTCCTCACTTGCCAATTGTCTTAAAAGCTGGTATAGTTACACTCAGGAAACATTAGAAGTCTGGTAAACAGGCAGGAGTATTATCCAAGTTGGGAACCAAAAGTCTCCCACTAACATGGACCAAATGTTCACAGGGGGATTTTTAGAATGACTTCAGGCCTCCAAATCTTCCCTTGATATATGAAGGAATGAAAATGTATAGAAAAATTAAAAATAACGTGGTAGCTGTAAAACTACTTGTAAAATAATATCACTGCAAATATTATCAGTGGCCATCGCTACAAATGGAGTGAGAGTACAGTTTATAATTTCCTCAGCCCATGTGCTTTGTTTAATACATGGCTGAAACTATGCAGAAGTCCCTGCCACAGAGAAAACCATTGAAGGAAGAAGATAGAAACCTTCCTGGCCCCCAGTGACCTAATAACATGAAAAGTGAATTCAACCCATGGGCAGTAAATCTCCCTGGCTAAAAGGATGAGCACCAAATGAATTTCTTGCTTGACAGCAGCACACAGAAGAAAGCTTTAATATGTGTGGGGCCATTTCTGAGTAACCCTTGTCTTCTTTGACATGCCACTATTGGATGCTGGTGATCCATGTTGCCACTGTGCTGCATAAAGGCTGGCCCAGACTAGTTTTTAATTAAATCCCCCTAAAGGATGGTCAAATCGACCTGTCTTTGCTGAAAGAGTAGTTGTGATCCAGTGTCTGGAGAATACATACTCCCCCGATGGCCTTCCTTTCTCCCCAGAGGCTGTCTCATTGCATCACTGATCAATGTCTCTCTCTCCGGGGCTTCTGAGCAGAAGCATGACGAAGACAGAGAATGAAAACCCAGTGTGGTTACCATAGCAACATTTTCAGAAAAAAAAAAAAGAATGAAAGAGGAAAAAAGAACTCTACTATGATTTGGGTTCTGAACATCAGTGAATGAGCTGCACTTTTTAGGCAGTCTGTGCCAGAATTTAATTACATAAGAAAAGATAATATCAGAATCCCTTCAATTCCAACTTCTTCCAGTAGGAGGTGGAAATAATAATAGCATGGGGTTTAGATGAAGGAAAACACAGTCATACTATTTCTTTCTTCCTCTGATATTGGTCACACTTAAATACCTAACATTGTAGATGAAAGATGTGTATACAGGCATAACTCGTGGATATTGCAGGTTTGATTCCAGAACACCACAATAAAGAGAATATCACAATAAGGTGAGTCACACAAATGTTTTGATTACTCAGTGCATGTAAAAGTTATGTGTACACTATATTGTGGTCTATTAGGTGTGCAAAGCACTATGTCTAAAAAATATATACATACCTTAATTTTAAAACATGTTATTGCTAAAATTACTGAAAATGCTGAAGAGTGTCATAATCTTTTTGCTGAAGGGTCTTGTCTTAATGTTTATTTATTTATTTTTATTTTTGAGTTGTGGAGTACAAGTGAGGACTTACTGTATACATAGATTGCATGCAGGTGAAGTTTGGGCTTCCAGCTAGTCTTCTCTTCTCCTGATAGTTGGTCAGGTACCCAGTCTGAAACCATGTGACTTTCTCCCTCCTCTCTCCCTCCCTCCTCTAGCAGTGACCAGCATCTGTAACTCCCACACTTGTGCTTGTGTGACCAGTAATCAAGTCCTGCTTATGAGTGAGAACATGAAGTATTTAATTCTTCGTTTCTGTAAGAGTTCAATTAGTATGATAGTCTCCAGCTGGATCCATATTGCTGCCTGACAGGGCCATGATTTTGTTCTTTTTTTAACGGCCACATAATATTTCATTGTGCATATGTACCATATTTTCTTTACCCAGTCCACTTTCAGCGGGCATCTGGGTTGGTCCCCTGTTTTTGCTATTGTGAATTGTGCTACAATAAACATGAGTGTGCAGGTGTTTTTTGGCTCAGGGATTTATGTTCCTCTGAGTATTTTTCCAGGAGAGAGATTACTGGATCATATGGAAGCTCAGTTTTTAGTTCTTTGTTAAATCTCCACACTGCTTTCCACAGAGGCTGAACTAGCTTACATTCCCACCAACAGTGTAGAAGTGTTCACTTTTCTCCACGGCCACACCATCACTTATTTTTTTTGACTTATTAATGATAGCCATCCTTACTGGTATTAAATGGTATCTCATTTTAGTTTTGATTTGCATTTCTCTGATGATTAGTGAGGCTGAGCATTTTTTCATGTGTTTGTTGGCTGCTTGCATGCATTCCTTTGAGGAGTGTCTGTTTATGTCCTTTGCCCCGTTTTAATGGTGTTTGTTTTTATCCTTTCTATTAATTTGAGTTCCTTGTAGATCTGGGATGTTAGGACTTTGTCAGATGCATAGCTTACAAATATTTGATCCCATTCCATGAATTGTCTCTTTACTCTCTTGATGATTTATTTTGCTATGCAAAATTATTTTACTCTGATAAATTCTCACCCCTCAATTTTAGATTTTGAAGAATTTGGTTTTGAAGAGTTGGATTTGCCTCAGTGTTGATGGCTACTGACTGATCAGGGTGGTGGTGGCTATAAGTTGGGGTGGCTATGCCTACATTAAAATAAGACAACAAAGAAGTTTATCATGTCAACTAATTCTTCCTTTCATGACAGATTTTTCTGTAAGCATGTGATGCTATTTGATGGCATTTTATCCACAATAGATCATTTTTCAACATTGGAGTCAATTTCCTCAAACCCTGTTACTGCTTTAAAAACTGAATTTATGTAATATTCTAATTTTTAAATTGTCATTTCGACAATTTCACAGCTCCTTCTCTAGGAGTAGATGCCATCTCAGGAAACCACTTTCTTTGCCTTTACATAAGAAATGACTCCTCATTTGTTTAAGTTTTATGAAGAGATAGCAGTCATTCAGTCACACTTCCAGATTCTACTTCTAATTCTAGTTCTCTTGCAGCTTTTGCCACTCTGCAGTTACTACCTCCACTGAAGTTGTCATCCTTTCAACACCATCTATGAAGGTTAGGATTAACCTCTTCCAAACTCCTGTTAATGTTGATATTTTGCCTCCTACCATGAGTCAAAGATGTTCTTAATGGCATCTAGAATGGTGAATCCTTGCCAGAAGGTTTTCAGTTTACTTTTCCAATATTTATTTTAGTAGTTACTATCTAGGGAATCTACTTGAAAGACAAAATCACTTCTTGGCCCATGAACTACAATGGATATTGTGTTAGCAAGCAGAGAATAACACTAATCTCCTGTATATTTTCATCAGAGCTCTTGATTGACCAAGTACATTATCAATGAGTAGTAATATTTTTAAGGGGTCCTTTTTTCTGAGCAGTAGATCTCAACAGTAGGCTTAAAATATTCATTAAACAATGCTCTAAACAAATGTCTATCATCCAGGCTTTGCTTTTTCTATTTCTAGAGCACAGGCAGGGTACAGTTAACATAATTCTTAAGGGTCCCGGTAGTTTTGGAATGGTAACTGTGCATTGACTTCAACTTAAAGTCAACTGCTGAATTCACCCCTAATAAGAGATTCAGTCTATTTTTTAAAGCTTAAAAGTTAGGCTTTGACTTCTCCTCTTTAACTGTGAGAGTTGTAGATGACATCTTCTTTCAATAGAAGGCTGGCAGTTCTGTCTACATTAAAAATCTCTTGTTTACTATAGCCACCTTCATCAGTGATCTTATCTAGATCTTCTGGACAACTTGCTGCAACTTTCACATTAGCACTTTCTGCCTCCCTTTGCCCTTTTATTTTATGGAGATAGATTATTTCCTTAAACCTCATTAATTAGCCTCTACTAGCTGCAAACTTTCTTTTTGTAGCTTCCTTACCTATCTTAAACCTCATTAGGGTTTTGCTCTGGATTAGGTTTTGGATTAGGAGAATATTATGACTGTTTTGATCTTTTACCCAGACCACTAAAACTTGATATCAGCAATGAGGCTATTTGGCTTTCTTACAATTTGTGTGCTCACTGAAGCAGCGCTTTTAATTTCCTTCAAGAACTTTTCTTTTGCATTCACAACTTACCTAACTACTTAATTCAAGAGGTCTAACTTTCAGTCTATCTTCAGCTTTCAACCTACTTTCCTCACTAAGTTTAATTATTTCTAGCTTTTGATTTAAAGTGAAGGACATGGGACTCTTCCTTCCACTTAAATGCTTAGAGACCATTGTAAGGTTATTAATTGGCCTAGTTTCAATATTGTTTTTTGTCTCAGGGAATAGTGAGATAGATGGAATAATAACCAATCCATGGAGTAGTCATAACACAAAAACCATTTATCCATTATGTTCCCTGTTTTGTATGGAGTTCATGACACCTCAAGTCATTTACAATAGTAACATCAAAGATCAGTGATCACAGATCACCATAACAAATATAATAATAATGAAAAAGTTTGAAATAATGTAAGAATTACAAAAATGTGATGAAAAGACGCAAGTTGAACACATATTATTAGAAACATGATGCTTATAAATCTGCTGGATGCAAGGTTGCCACAAGTCTTCAATTTGTAAAAAAAAAATGCAATATCTATGAAGTGCAATAAAGCAAAACACAATGAAGTGAGGTATGCCTATAGTATAGACTATGAATGATGATTCTGACCTTCACTAACTTTGGGGAAGATAGTATATAATATGTTTGTTACCTTGCTTCAAAGAGCTTTTTAGCATAAAGGGTAGACAAATATTGAATACATTTTCCCAGGGAAAGCAATGTACAACACATCAGTAAAAAGTAAACCGAAAGCAAACACTTTGAGTGGATAAAAGTGGAAAAGGTCGTCAGCATTGAGTAGTGTTAATTTGAAGCCTTCAAAGACAGAGTAGATGGTCTTATAAAAGAAGGTAAATGTGAATTGACAGTAACATAACAACTTTTTTTCCTGAGTAGTATGAGGTAGAATAAAAAACTTTATAGACTTGTAGGTGTATTAAATAAAGAATGTCTGGGATAGTGGAGTAGCTTGGCTCTCCTATAGTAGAATGTCTATGAAAAGTAAGAGAAGGATTTGGCAGGATGGGCAGGAGAGTTGAGTTAGTGAAGAACAAAGAAATTTATATTTAGCTGGAAAGGCTATAGGGAATTCTAAGACGTATTTGAGTTACTCAGAGGTCTTAAGTAGGAAGTGCTTGAGAAAAATTTTATGTAGCAGTATATAAAATAAATTCCTTGGCTAGAGGATAGATGATATAAAAGACAGAGAGAAGAAACCAACATAAAGGCAATATGCATAAGCCTTTTGTGAATAAGGTAAATCTAGTCATTGCAATAATAGCAAGATAGGAACTAATTGAGTACCTACTCTAAGATGGGCTTCACATATCATAATAATACCCGTCACCATTTGTTAAAAGGTCACAATGTACCAGGAAATGCATTAAACATATTCCAACTAGTATTACATTTATAATTTTTGTGATAACTCTAGGAGGTTTTGCTGTGGTGACCATTTTATAACCAGGAACCTAACACAGAAATGGTTAATTGTATATAGCTGATGAGCATGAAGTCTGTGCTTAAAGCTCCAAAGTTTATGATTCTTCCGTTGTGGCATTATAGGATTCATATGTGCAATAGGTTGTAAGACGTGAACCCAAGAGAGATTGCCATGCCTGACATGAAATGGACACAGATGGTGAAGGAGAAAGCCCCAAAGTGTGAGGACAACCATAGTGCCATCAGGAATAAGAAAGACAGTTGGAGGATAGTACTTCAGTAGGTCATTTTCAGTTTGGGGAATGTTGTACCTGTGGTTTCCATTGATTCAATTTTAATTGATAGCAGCGGGGATAGCACTGTGTACCTTTTGGTAAACTTTCTATAGTTTGGAAATTTTCAAATGCTGCATGGGGACAAGAATACCCAAGTTAATGTACTTTCTGGACATGCTAATGTATTCCCCCAGGAGGCAGATGAAGGTCAGACTGAAAAGAGAACCCTAACAGCTGTAGTTAGAATCATTCCACCAGCCTCCAGCAAAATGCCCTTCTAACTTCCCTTCCCTTATCTTACAAAGTTGAAGTCTTTTGGTTTAGGGTTTAAAATAACTTTTATCTCTAAGTATTAAATCCTTAAATCTTAATATATGTGTCTAAAAATTATCTGAACCTCTATATAAAGTCATGTGAAGAAAGAAAGCATTTCATGTTCCTTTGCATATTTTTCTCAACTCTTTTCCAAAATGATAACCCTAAGGTCTAATAGCATGCTTTCTACTTCTCTATCTAATTTGCATGGACAATACTTTATAGTACAAAATGTCCATTGATGAGTAAGAAAAAAAAATAGTGACCGTTTCATGTCAGCAACAGGGGAGCATGGGTTTGGTTTTAGTTTAATTCTGAACCAGTGGTAAGGAGGATTAAAACGAAAATGCAACAATGCTGACATTAGCAGCTTGTCTCCTCCTTGAGGCTAAGCAGAAGGTTTATTAGCACAGTTTATGGAATTCAGATTTTAGAGGTAGAGACCTACATTCCAGTCCTGGCCCCATAACTTCCTAGTTCTGAGACCTTTGGCATATTACTCAGTATACCTCAGCCTTTGTTTCCTTATCTGAAAGATGGAAATAATAAGAACACCAATTTATATGGTAATTATGATAAATTAGATTTCTTGTAAAGTGTCTAACACAGAGCTTGGGTCATTATGTGTTTAAAAGACTGATGTTGCTGTTAAGAGTAAAGATGGCTAGATGGGCAGTGAACTTAATATAGCAGGAGAGAAAAAGGATCTATGCAATTTCAGAGCCACGGTGATAACTTCCAGATGAAGAGACAAGAAGTGGGGCTAGAAAAAGGCTGCAGAATGAATGTTCTCTTATATACAGTACTGTGCATATATGCAGTGTGTCCTTGGAGCCATAATAAGCCACAATATAGAAGACAGAGACTGTGTCTACAGGTGTGGGAGGTATGGAGGTACATGCACACACACATTCTTGTACCCAACACTAACACTAACTTGCAAAGATAAGTTTATTCTTTTTCTTTCTTGTTTAGTCTCTAACACAGCAGCAACTATTGTTGGAATCATGTCCCATGTAGTTATAGGGGGATACTCTCATCCTGCCTTAGACTCAGCTCATCACTTAGCCTGTCAGTTACTCTGGAAGTTTTACAGAACAGATCTTTGATTAATAATTTATTTAATTACTCTGGTTCCTATGAAATCACAACTGGGGTTAGATTTGTTTACATGCTTCCAAAAGGAATCATCCTTTTGTCTAGGAACAAAAATCTGGAAGGTCTATTATTTTAGATATAAGTAACAGGTCACTTGACTCTTGAATTATTTCAAATAAAATTCAAATATCAATGACTTTGGGATGCCCAGATATCTAAAATTTTGTTCAACTTAGCAATCTGTAATCATTTCTCCCTTATATATTTTTATTTCCACCCTTTTAAACTTGCAGTTGGAGTGGCCCTATGGTACATTGTCCTTTAGTGTTTCAAGCTAGTAATCTCCTATTGAGTCTCAATCTATTCTTCATGCGGGCTATAGGTTTGATAAACTATACAGTATGTTCTCTTCAATAGCTTCTAAATAATTAATTAAATGCTAATATTGCTTTTTTTCTTAACAATTGTTCTTAAGTGTTAAATCAATCACAGATTAATTGAAACTTCCTCACCGTTTTTCCTTTTTTTTCTCCATAAATTAGCCTTTACTTTCATTTTCTTTCATGGACCTTTTTTCCCCTTCTCTTCAGGCATTCTCAGAGGGCATCTAAAGTTCTTTGGCTCTGTAGTTTTGAAGTGTGCAATTTGGAAGGAATGTGGATCTGGAGGGAATTAAATTAACTCGAAGCACTCTGATTTTTTATTAAATTGCTTCTTTCAAAGATATTATAGAACATTCCAGGTATTCATTTTTAAATTTTCTTCAAAAAAGGGGGAAAAGGCTTTAAAGTTCAGCAATTTTAGTTCCCTTTTTGCTTTACTTTTAAGGTCTGTACTCAAAATACATTTATCATGTTTTCAGTACAAAGTTCCAAACATTAAGAAAATACATCTATTGGATTTAATTTGGTGAAAATTAGAGATGGGAAATGAAGAGTACAGAACAACCATGAACTGAAGAGAGTGTGAGAAGCCAGCACAGTGAGGCAGAGATGAGCTATATCCTAAAGCAAATGGTGAGAATTCCAGATGATTGAGGATTTGGACAGTGGTTAGCCACTGGCAGAATAATGTGTGGAAAGAACAAAGAACACACTACAGTGGAGGAAATTCTGAGTGTAAGACTTTGAGACAGAGCAAGACTATAGCAGTTTTGTGTACTCTGGGGAGACAAATGTATAGGGGCCCCGTAGTGGGTAACAAATAGGCCACCAGTCAGCATTTTTTTTTTCTCCTTTGGTCTGGCAGAAAACAAATCCGATTGATTTGATTGTGAGGAATGAGTGAGAGTAGCCCTTCTGAAATAATCAACATGACTCAGGCCTTGGCTGGACTAATATATCCAGTCGTGGGACTCTTAAAAGGAGGTTATGTCTCACCAAACACCTCAATAGAAATGGAAAAACAGAATCAGTCACACGATGGTCATTAAACATCTACACATTTGACTATGTAAATAGTATCATGTAAATGGCTAGTTGAAGGTTTCAAGTATTCTCATCACTTTCAGTTTGCTTGCTTCAAGTAGGCATTCAAAGAAGGTATGGAACATTCAGAGAAATTAAAACGATGGTTACAATGTACAAAATGCAAGATTGTTTCCTCTGACACAAAACTTACCCTGCCATACTCTTCTTAAAATACTTGAGTAGATTCTAAATCTCAGTGTAAAATCCACACCCCTCAAGATGATTTGACAAGTCCCTTTTTAGGGGCCTGACATCTTGGTTGGCTGACTCTTTTTGTTGTTTCTTCACACTTTTTTTTTCAGTCATTACTGAACAATTTGAATTTTTTAACAAACACAATGTGTTCCACCATGATTTGATATGCAGTTCCTTCTGCTTTATTCTGACCTTGTTCTCTGGATCCTCCTGCTTTTAATTCAAGATTTGCCTTAAGTATTAGGACTACTAAAAAACCTTACCATGTCTGGCCCAGAGGTCTCTCTCTAGTCTTAATACTTACCACACCATAACACAAATGCCTTTTTATTTGTCTGTCTCTTCCATTAGACTGTAAGTAACTTTAGAGAGATTCCATTTAGTCTGATCCTTTTTTCCTTCCCATTGTCTAGCAAAGTGGCTATCATCTAAGTATGCTCATTAAATATTGGTTGAGTGAAATGTCAAAGGAATTGGGATAATTGTGTTAGGAAGTGCTATTAGGCTTGTGTCCCCCTAAAATTCATATGTTGAAACTTAATTCCAATGTAATGATATTAGTAGATGGGATCTTTGGGAGGTGATCAGGTCATGAAGGCCCAGTCCTTATGAATGGGATTAGTGTCCTTATAAAAGAGACCTGAGAGAGCTGCCTTGCCCCTTCCACTATTTGAGTACACAACTGGAAGCTGCTTTCCATGAGGAACAGACTCTCGGCAGACACTGAATCTGCTGGCACCTTGATCTTGAACTTGCCCGGTTCTAGAACTGTGAAAAATAATCTTTGCTGGTTATAAACTACCTAGCTTATGGTATTTTGTTAGAGCAGCCTAAATGGACTAAGACAGAAGGGAAAGCTAAAGAGAAAAATAACAACACTGGACAGAATGAAAGATGTAGGCTGAGAATATTCACACAGTCAACATCTGACCAATTCATGAAGATGACCACTATCCTATAAAATAAAAAAGTCAGAGCTTTCCTAAAAAGGATAACTTACCCCACAACACTTACATTATGCTTCTATTTTGTGACTCTTGAATTTTCCCACAGAAGTTTTATCTCTTATCTTATATTATACTATGATGTGTGCGAGGGTGTATGTATATGATTTTTTTAGGTCAGAGATTTTTAAAAAAATCTCTCAAAGGACCTAGCAGAGAACCATGCACACAGTAGGACTTTTATAGTCCTATAATTAACAAAATATTTATTCAATGAAATAATCTTGGAAGAGAGGCTTTACCAAACGTTGAAAACCAAACTATGTCAAAACTACAATCTATCCTTTCTGCACACCAGTCACAATATTTCTCCAATGTATAAAGAAACTGACACTATAAAGGATGAGGCTATTCCCCATATTTCCTTTTATCTGTCAGTGGAATTAAATGTTCTTTAACAAAAGTCCATAGCCATCTCAAGTTGTGTGTATCCATATCAATGAATTTAAATATTTTTAAAATGTGAATGTTTGAATCAAGCAGAGAAAACTCATCACATGTTTAATTTTAATTCTAGATGGTGGTGGTATATTTTAAACATGGAGATGGGAATTGATTATAGTAGAACTCAGGACAAGATTATCCTAGAAATCTGTATATAATTGAATAGAACTGTGATTTTCAAAATGTAGTTCTTAGATCACAGGCATGGGTATTATCTAGGAACTTGTTAGGAATGCAAATTTTCAGGTCACCCTAGATTTATCAAGTCAGAAACTCTGGATGTGAAGTCCAGAAATCTGTGTTTTAGCAGATCTTCTATGTGATTTTGATGCAGGATAAACTTAAAAGCCCATTGTACCATTAAGAAGTTCAAGCCGGGCTCGGCGGCTCAGCCTGTAATCCCAGTGTCTTGGGAGGTTGAGGTGAGTGGATTGCCTGAGCCTGCGGGTTCAAGACCCGCCTGGGCAACTTGGCGAGACCTCATCTCTACAATAAATCAAAAAAAATAGCCGGGCGTGGTAGCGCGCGCCTGTAGTTCCAGCTACTTGGAAGGTTGAGGCGGAAGGATCGCCGGAGCCCAGCAGGTCCAGGCTACGGGGGCTGGGAGTGGCCACTGGGGTGAGACTCCAAATCAAAAAAAAAAAAAAAAAGAAGTTCAGAGGTGACCATGTGGCATTTGAAGACCTCAGGATTTCTGGGCCTTGACTATTCCCTTGAAAATAGACTTTCTCCAACACT
>CAUYQG010181382.1:0-11880 GCA_963574415.1 Tarsius wallacei
GGAGGAGTTGTAGCAAGGTTTGAATCCACACTGAATCCAAATCAAAACCAAACTGTATAAAATAGTTACTGCCTTCCCCCTAGCTAAGATTGTCTAATGCCCTTTAAATTTGCTGAGTGGGATTAGTTTTTTCATCTGGCCCTGGGATAAATTCCCAGGATGTTCCTGGTCATTTCTGGTTATTACAAAGTCCTAATGTCATGTGAAATCACAAAGCTCAGTCTTGATTGAGAAATTAGAAGCCGGGCTCGGTGGCTCAGCCTGTAATCCCGCGCTTTGGGAGGCTGAGGTGAGTGGATTGCCTGAGCCCGCGGGTTCGAGAGCCGCCTGGGCAACTTGGCGAGACCTCATCTCTACCATAAATCAAAAAATCGGCCGGGCGTGGTAGCACGCGCCTGTAATTCCAGCTACTTGGAAGGCTGAGGTGGAAGGATCGCCGGAGCCCAGCAGGTCGAGGCTGCGGTGGCCGGGAGCGGCCACTGCACTCCAGTCTGGGCGACAGAGTGAGACTCCAACTCAAAAAAAATAAAAAATAAAAAATAAAATAAGCAACATGAATCTATGGTGTTACTCATTATGATATTGATCATTTTGGCTAGGAAGGTGGATTAGTGATTGGGAAAGAACAAAAAGGACCTTTTTTTGATCTTGGCGGTGGTTTCATGGGTGTGTTCTCTTTGTGAAGAGACATCCACTTACACCCTTATGCTTGGTGCACTTTTCTATATGTAGGTTGTATTTCAATACACATGTTTAAACAAAAGTTTACATTATAACAAGTTATGGGCTGAAGGATACCTTCACAATCTATCAGGAAAGAAACTTCAATCAACCATGTTAAAGATGAATTATCCTTTTTTGACTCTGTAGAAAATTATACGACAAAAATGTTGACATATGAAAAACCAATCAAAGGTACACCATAAAAAATATAGAAAAAACAATGTTAGTAGAGCAAGGCAAACTCTTAAATGATAAACATACTCTGATTTTTCTAGAAGAGCTTAGAGTGCATCATTTAGGATGCTTTTAGTTGTGCCTACAGAAAGAAAAAAGAAAACAGTTCCTATTGGTTGAAACATTAAGAAAGCTAACTAACCATGAGCTCATCTAAGAGGTTCAAGTTGAGCACACTCAGTGCTATCTGGACCCCACATGTCCCCTCTCACTGCTTTGCACTACAAAGAGTTGGACTTCACCCTAAACCTACATTTGATTGTGACTTACAATGGTAGTTATCAGGCTTGCAAATGATTTTTAGTGCCTGTTGGTGATGCAGAGAAATGAACTGGCCTCCCTTGACTTCTTAAGAGAGAGAAAGAACTTCTTCCCAACTTCCGGCAGCTCATTAGCTAGAATTGGATCAAATGTTCAATCTTTAACCAATTTGGAAATGGGATAAAAATGTCCTTGGAGCAACCAGACCCATACTTGAAAGTCTCAGCCTCCCTAAAGGAAGAAGTTGTTAGAGAGTGAGCTGAGAATTTGAAAACAAAATGAAGATGGGTTAAGTGGTGGACAAGGTAATGAACAGTGTGTTGTTTCTCAAGTAGTCATCAACGTTCCCTGCAAACATGGACACAACATTCACTCAACAATCTCATTCATGTCAACCCCACTCATATTTCTGTCTTACTCACTAGAATACTTTTGCTTATTTCTTACCTACTAGGAATTGTGCCTTGAATATCCTAAGCAATTAAGCATCTTTGATTTAGATTTGTCTAGAAGTACTTTTAGTATGTTGTAATACCTACATAGGGACACTTAAATTCTTGTAATAAACCTTCATATGAAATGCACTCATTTTATACTAGCTTCAGTTATGTTTATATTATTTTTCATGCTGGCTTTTGGTTTCTTAATGCCATTTCACTGCAAAATTGAGTACTTTAGCAGATGTCCTGTCCTTATACATCAGGCATTTTCTTGGTGGGGTTTAGAGCAACACTCAGAGGGGAGACTTGGGTTATAGAAGCCTGGAAAAAGAAAAAAACAGCAGCAGATGATGGGCATTTGGATGTGGATTTAGCCATCCTTGTGAACAAAGCATTGTAACATTTTTCTATTAACATGTATTACTATTCCAATATGTGCCTTAGGACTTGGGGATGTTTCCAAACTATAGACCAAATATCTGTTTGTCAAGATTTCTTTAACATCATTAGTGTAAGAAACTTCATTTGGGGCTTTAGCAGAAAAAAAGTATATTCATTACTCAGACTATTCTAGCTTTCCTCTGTGACAACCCGTTACCTGCCTGCAATAGACTGTTCCTGTCATTCTATCACCCTTCAGATCTATCTACCTATTTATACACAAAAATATATATGTATGTAAAATGCATACATATGTACACAAAAAATTAGAGTTCAAAACGTCATTTTAAAAATAATTAATATTATTTAAATTATAAACTTCTCTATGCATCTGAAATAGAATTTTATTTACACAACAAGGTGAGAGCAAATAGACAAATTATTCTAGAAACTATTCTCATTTGTCTTTGTCTGAAAATTGTTCAAGAAAACAGATTTTACTTTTGAGATACAGTTTCAACATACCCTGTGCTGTCTGGGAGTGTGATACTGAGTCACTCATAAAGAATCAAAAGATCTCTAAATTTTCATACACATAAAAATGGCAGATATTATAATCACAACTGTCAAAGATTGCAAAGGCTGGGTTTGCTTATACAAAGTGTAGAATTTATTACTAGAATTGGATGACAACTTTTCACATGACAACCTGTTGCCTTCCTGTGCTATGATGGAGACAGCATAGATACTAGGGCTGGGTAAATCTGATCTAGATCTGCAATTAGCCTTGTGATTTTGGAATAGTTACTTCACCTCGCTCTGCTTCTGTTAACTGAATCAGTCCTTCAGGTTTCCACCCCACCGACCTATGAAGATGTGATTTGTGGCAAGCTCCTTTACTTTCTCGATCGTTTTCCCATCTACAAAATGAGGAAATGCTTAACTCACAGAGTTTTTGAGAAGATTAAATGTCTATGGTGCTGAGTGCAAAACAAGGAACGTGGAGGCATTTGATTGTAACAAGAGGCTTCTACCTTGTGTTAGGGACTGAGCAAGACACACATGAATAAAAGGCAGCATAGCCCCTGACTTCAAATAACTCCCCAGAGTTGAGATTCCCTAAAGATTATATGAGAGAATGTCACATGTGAGCACTTAACACATATTACTTTTCCCTTTTTTAGTGTATTTTATGAAAGTTGAGTCCGGATGCTCAAAGGTTCCATTTGGAGATGTTTGATGAATATGTAATTTTCACATCTTAATATTTTGCATCAATTAAAAAAATTGTTGCAGGGTATGTAGGTCTTACTTTTAGTAGTAATACTGATTTTCTGGACATTATTGTGAAAAATTTCTTTACTACCACATCTCATAATGCTCTCTACTGCCTTAAGATGATGTGATTTCCCTATTTTACTAAAGATTTGAGTGGCTTGAAGAGGTTAAGTGACATGCTAGGGTTGGGGAGTATGTGTACCCCCCTAACACTCACTCATGCACATACACACATACTCACAAACATACACATTCACACACACTCTCACACATGCACACATATATTCATGCACACACACAAACATGCACACTCACACTTTCACATATCCACACACACACACAAGTATGCACATTCATACACACTCTCCCACATGCACACACTCATGCACACATACACTTAAACACACTCACACATGCACACTCATGCAGACATACACTAACACGCACACACAATCACACACACACACATCCACACACAAACACACTCACAGACACAAGTGCACAGTCACACAATCTCACATGCACACACTCATGCACACATACACACACGCACACATAAACATGCACACTCACACACAGGCACACACACTCACACATGTACACACACAAGCACGCACATTTACACATACTCTCACCCATGCATACATTCACTCATGCACACATACATTCACACGCACACACACAAACACGCACAGTCACACACACTCTCTCACACACGTGCTGCTGTGTGCTGTACCCCCTTTATGTCCAGGTGCGCTCTGCCTGGTGCACTGCGTGTCAGGAGCAGCCAAGCTGTGGCACCTCATCCTGTTAGTCACTGCAACAGAGAAGAGCACAGCAATGACACAGTTAAGGAGCGGGCAGCTGCCTCATTTGCCCACCTGCCAGCTGGATTTGGAAATAAAACCAGTGCACAGCGGTGACTGTGCTGCCCAGGGGTTAGAGAACGCTGAGGCTGCCTCGCCCTGGATTAGCAGTGCCAGAAGGCTAGTCAGGGTAGCAGTGTGATAAAAACAACTATAATAATATCCTTCCTTCCTTTCTTTTTCTTTCCTTCTTTCCTTCTCCCTCTCTCCCTTTCTTTCTTTCTTTTTAAAGAAAAATCGGTTAAAGGGGGTTAAGAATCCCAGAAAGGCGACCATACAGACGGGTTGAACACCCGTAGCAGAGTGGAAGGATATAAAGACGCCAGGGAGTGGCTGGGGAATAATAAAATAAGAGGGAAGCTAAACCAGTGACCCTTGTCGGCGGTGAAAAGCGGGAGATTAGAAAATGTTTCATGCTAATTTCCATGGAGATTTCTTTAATTTAGCGAAGATTGCTCCCGGCCCCGCCTGGCCTGCGCCCTCGGTGGTCGCCCGCCCGGCTGCGCGACGCGGTCACTCGGGGCCCCGACGTCTCCATCAGCCGCGCCCGCGCTGGTCCCCGCGCTCCTGCCCGGCTCTGGCTATTTTTTTTCTTTGGGCTGCAGCCTTAGGATTCTTGTCACATGATGGCTTCATCGGCCCGTCTCCCCCTGATCCTTTCAAGCGCTTTCTCCTGCCTGGCATATCAAAGGAGATTTGTGGGTCACCGAGCCGGGACGCGGCATATAAAGTCATCAGCCTGCTCAGCACCACCTCGATCATTTTCCACATTGTTCTTGCTGGGGCCGGAGGGCTGGGTCTCCTTAATAACTAGATTAGGAGTTAAGGGGAAAATGTTAGTTTTCAAAGTTAGAAAAATATAAAAGGCAAGACAGTCTAACAGTTTATTTGCTTTCCATGCACTCCCAAATGAAATTTAGTAGCAGAGAAAGAAAACACATCCTGTAATTTAAAATATTTTAGAGAATCTTTATTATTTAGCACATTATAACTCTAGAATTAAATTAATCATTTAAGTACTAAACCTCGTGCTAGTTCAGGGACAAAATCACAAGTTGCATTTTTCTGTTTGTTTGCTTATGGTATGCTATGCGTGCACAAGCCTTTTAAATAATAACTGTTTTAAGTTTGCCAAGTAATTGAGATTCAGGTAACTTCGCTGTAATAGGGAAGTATATTTTAAACACAATGTACATGCATATGGATGGGTGTGTGGTTATGTGTGTATATATAGTATAACATGATTTCCAAAAGCAGCTCCAGAGATGTGTTTTCACTGGTTTCCAGGTAAAGATTGCTCTTTTTTGCAGGTTTATGTAGGACAGATCAGTAGACTGTCTCTTCCCACTTCCTCGCTGAGTTTCCTCCTGCTTCATCTAGCCTTCTTAAGCAGGCGATGGGCACAAGTCCCATGGAAGCTACAACTAAAGCCTCAGGCACTGACTTGGGTGGAAATGTTATTGGAGTAAAGCTCTTCTGCCAAGTCATTTTTGATCAAAGACACTTTCATAGCTCTTGGTGCTAATGCAGTCTGCATTTCCTTCACTACGTTTTCTCTTGTACTTTGTTTTACACCTTCCTGGCTGCATATCCAAAGGGTTACTGTCATGTTGTCTTACTTTTTTGCAGGCATGATTTTTATTAATATGCTTTGGTTAGTCACATCCTGGAAGGTCAGGGCAAGTTTCTTTGGCATTAATTATCTATCGTAAAATTCTGCCTATAAAATCTTAAGTGTCCCTTTGCCACAGGATAGGATATAAATTCCTAATCATTATGGTATGTTTAGGGAAGTACAATGGGGATCCTGCATTAAAACTAAAAATATTGTAAATTTTTTCCCTGCAATCCTTGCAATTTGTGTGGCCAACTAAATGTAGCAAACAAATAATTTGTATAATGTGGTCTATATCCATGCATAACTAAATTAAAAAGTACTCTATTTAGCTACAGAAAAATTATTGGGACCCTTTTCCAGAACTTTACCATCTTAATCATTAGAAATAATTCAGAGTTGAGATGGTAATTATGTGGTGTTTATGCCATCATTCCTGCTCCCATTCCTGTAAACAGACATTGAAGAGATGTCCTAACTTTGGATGATACTTGGCCTCAACAAATTCCCCAGCCCACCCACCAGAAGGCCACAACCAATCCATTGGATGAAATCTGTTGACTGTCCTTAATCCAAAGTAACAAGCATATTTTGTGGTTGTGAACTACCAAAGTCGTCTCTTGCTGCCTGTTCTTGAATATTTAGAATATAAAACTTTTATTCAGTGGCCCCTATGACAAGAAGGTTGGGTTTATGTTTGCTCCAATCCCAAGAGATTTGGGACAGATATTTGACTTTTACTTTATTCTTACAGTAGAAGAATATTTTGGAATTCATTCATGGGTCCTAGAGACCCTTTAGGTCACTGATTAAATATGGAAGCATTGACCTGTCAGCTGGAGTTGAATTTTGCAAATGAGAAAAGTCATATAATATTTACAAATGGCTGCCGTTTTCACTTGCTAACTGTGATTATTGACAATGTTGTTATATAGCTCCACAGTGAAGAATTGTGATCATAATCAATTATAATATTGTTAATAATAGTATGCTGAAATATTTTCTAACTAACAAAATGTAGACAGTCTTTAAGGAGTTTGTCCTTCTTTTCTATTTCTAACAGACATACATTTTGTGTGTCAGATTTTTACAATGAGGCATGGAGTCTATGGCAGATATATTAGTCTGAAGATAAAGTATATATTTGGAATGACAGGGTTTGGGATTTGGTAATCTCTCAATCATGTATATGGACATAGGTCATTTATATGAAAATCAATCCTTAGCTGGCATACTGGGGGAAAATACCTGGCTTATTTTCTTATTTGTTTTACTTTGTTCTCATTAAGCTCCTATATTTAATATACAATTTATCCTCTCATATTCATCTCTCTTTGTCACCTCCTCAAAATTTGAGATTACTCTTGCATTTAATTCTGGGCTTAATGACCGTGCATTCCCACTGGATCAAATACCATCATCCAGAGTTAAAGTTAGGAGGGATGGTAAGCATTATATCATTAATTTCATAAATATGCAATAGTAAAATTAAGTGTTCCTGGTGCTGTCAGCATTCAGCAAATTCCTTCGTGTATGCTAGAATGCATTAACTGACCATGTGCCTGGGCTATTAGATATTCACACTTTGTAAGAAGATTTTCCAAAAGTGATTTTGCCCCCTTTGTTTAAGGGTTGTATGGATTGTCAAGATAGGAAATGAGAAAGGGGGATTTTATATCACATCTTAGTGTCCAAACCAGACATGTCACTGCTTTTCACTGTCGGTGTTTCCCAAGAAATGTTCTTAGTGGACTCAGAATCCTTATGACACACTTTTATTCTTATATTAATACTGATGAAAGCTGAGGTATAAGCCAGGGTCTATTTATCAGTGTCTTAATGCAGATAATATAACCAAAATAATCTCAATATTCAAACACAATATTAGGATCCTTACCCAACTTGCCTTATTTGGGTAATCCTATTTTTAACTATTTTAGTAACCAGCCAAGCTTTCATCGATCAGTTTTGATGGTATCTCAAGTCTCTCTGCTTATGGTTTTTGGACAGGAAAACATGGAAAGCAATAGTTTGGCCCAAGAAGAAAGAGGTATTGGGAATAAAAATGATAGAAAGTACCAGATAAAGAGAAGAGACATTGCTATTATAAAGGGCTTTCAAAATTGCAGTACGTGTGTGTGTGTTTTACCCCCTTCTTTCATGTCTGATTCCCCCTTGCTCTGCCTCCTCTTTCACTAAAATAAAAAGGTTTTGGAAAATTGAGTGAGAATAATACCCCAATACTCAGAAGTGGCACATGAAACGCACATCAACTCCTTTCAGAACCCGAGAATGGGTAGCCAATTATTTTATTTAGGGTTCTGAGAACAGAACCTGCCTGAAGTCTTGCTCCTAGGCCAGGGACACTCAGCACTGGCACTATCAACCTTTGTGCTGGATAATTCTTTGTGGTTGGCTGTCCTGTGCATTGCAGGATAGTTAGCAGCATCTCTGGCTTCTAACCCATTCCCATCAACCCCAGCAGAACATGTCCCCTGAAATTGGCAAATATCCTTGGGGTGGAAAGGGCAGGCAGAGAAAGGGTAGAATAGCCTTGCACTGAGAACCACTGCTCTGAGACACTTCATCTTTTACAAAACCCTGCTGGGCATTGTCCTTATCACTTCTCCTCTTTTTCCATCTATCCTTCTCTCTTAATGCCTTTCCTAGCTTCTACCATCTCATCTTTCTGGTATGAACTGAGAAGGCAGGCCCTTCTGGGAAGCCCTCCTTGATTTGGAAAGACTTTGGTGTCCTGTCTTGTTCTCGCTGACCTAGCTTGCATCCGTCTTTATGACCTTCCATCCCAGCCCCTCAGGAATGTTAGCCCCACTGAGGATTGGGACTGAGTATGGCCCCCATGTGACCCCAGCACCTGGCACAGGGCCCTGCACAGAAGAGTCTGTGCTCATGAGGTGGATGCTGAGTCAGATAGGTCAAAGACTGATTTACAGACGGGATTTGTGCAGGCTGGGCCCTTTTTGGACCTGGGCAAGTGCCAAAGCAATCGTCCCCTCTTTAGCAAATGCAGAACCCCCTTACTCTCCCTTTCTACAACCTGTTCTACAGCAGCATAATGAAGAATGCGATTTCAAAGTGACTGCCTGCTTTATTTGGTCGCTATCTTCCCAACAAACTCATTTAGGAATTTGGGTTGATAAAAATGTCAGCTCTGCCTGGTGCTTTTCATTTCAATGTGGCATAGTTCCCTGGTTCCCAAACCTTGGGGAAAATGCTCAGCTCCAGAGCAGGAGGAAGCAAAGGCAGGATCCTCCTGGTGCCAATGTTTCCTGCACTGTTCCCTAGTCTGCTTGGAGAGACAGTAGACTTGGCAGGCAGTGGGGCCTTCCCGTGGGCGTGCTCAGGAGACGCACAACCACAATAGCAAGCTCGCACCTTGGAGCTGGCTCCTCTCCTGCCTCGTTAAGACTTTTCTATTCTGCTCCCTCTCTCATTCTTTTCGGGAAGTGGGCCATTTCAAAAGGAGTGAGATGATTCTAATTTTTTGCTTTTAAAAACCACACGTGCAGAATTTGGATACATGTGGATGAGTGGACCTCTCATGCCTGCAGCGTCAACCCACAAACACTGAGAAGGATGCCTTAGCAGGCTGCTTCCTCCCTTTAGTGCAGAAGCCTCTGCCGCTCTTCTTGACCATGGAAACGTCTCAGTAGTAGCTGTAACTTTTAAACAATGACTCATCAGAAGACAGAAATTTAGAGTAAATAAGGTATAAAGTTGTGAGAATAAAACTCTTCCTTTTGCTTACCTCTCTTCCCCCACCTTGCCTGCAAAACAAACAAATGTCAAGTAGCACATCTTCAGGGAGCTACAGAAGGAAAGGAGGCTGAAAGAGAATGTTCTCAGACTGTCTTGAGTTAGCTTTTAGCCCAGTCTTTTCGTGCCTGTTATCTCCCTTCATGTCAGAAATACAATGAGATTTAAAATAATGAGTGATTGCTAAATTCAGTCATCCAGAATGATCTTATGCTCATTCTCGTACTTAGGTGCATGCTTTAGAAAAGGAATTAAGTAACAAAGACTCTGCTCACTCTTGAAATATGGCATAGGAATGTGAGTTCGTTTGTTTCCCTTAATGATTGTTCACATTTATTCACTATATACTACATGCGAAAGGCGTTATTAGCAGCATCTCATTTAATCATCACAATCACCTATGACTAGCCTCTATTATTCTCTATCCAGTTAAAATCGTGATGTGAAATAGAGCGGCAATTACAAGAACCAGGCAAATGAAATTCAACTTGGTTCTTCAGTTATTTTCATTTTTTAAATTAAACTTTTTTATTTTGAGACAATTGTGGATTCTCATGGAATTTTAAGAAAAAAAAAAACTTAGACATACTGTGTACATTCACCTCATTTCTCCTAGTAGTAACATCTTGTAAAATTAGAGTGCAATAACACAATCAGGGAATTGATTTTGATACACTCCATCAATCTTATCCAGATTTTCCAGTCTTACAAGTACTCATGTCTGTGTTCTGTGTGTATTTAGTTCTTTGTCATACTATCACATGTGTACATTCATGTTTCCAATACCAGTGTCAAGATACAGAGAATTTCCATTCCCACAAAGGTTTTTCCTGTTCTTTCACAACCATACACACTTCCCTCCTGCTTTCAGCCCCTCAAGTTCTTGCAACCACTAATCTGTTCTCTATTGCTGTAATTTTAACATTTCAAGAATGTTGAATAAATGGAATCATATAGTACATAATCTTGATATTGGCCGTGTTAAGTCAGCATAATTTTCTTGAGATTCATCCATTTGTTGCATATGTCTATAGTTTGTTCCTTTTCAATGCTGAATAATATTCCATGGTTTGGGTGTACTACCATTTGTTTAATCACTCATTCACTGAAGGATATTTGGGTTTCTAATGCTTGACTAATAGGAATAAAGCTTCTGTGAACATTTGTGTATAGATTTTTATATGAACGTATGTTTTCATTTCTCTGGAATAAATGCCCAGAAGGACAATCGCTGAGTTATATGATAATTTCATGTTTAGTTTTATAAGAAACTCCTAGTCTATTTTCCAGAGTGACTGTACCATTTCACATTTCTACCAGCAATGTGTGGGTAATCTGATATCTTTGCATCTTCACCAGCATTTGGAATTGTCATTATTTTTGATTTTGGTAATTCTGAGAAGTGTGTAGTAATATTTAATTGTAGTTTTAATTTATACTTTTCTAATGGCTGATGATGTTGAACATCCTTTCATGTTGTTTAACTATTTTGGTATGTGACTCTTGAGTTTTAAAATTTCTGCATCTCCCTTCATAAACTGGGCTTTTAATAGATATTAATGTGAGTGAATCAAAGTGTAAGGAGATGTATACTTTGTTGCTTGGCATATGGCACTCAGAAGAAGGTGAGTAAATTGCAATAAAAAAAGATTAATGGGAGACAATACCATGTTTTTGTTTGTTTTTTCCTGATATTTTACCATGAACAAGTAGTGGTTTAGGCAGGTGAAAAATTGGTTAAGATGAAAACAAAACAAAAACCCAAAAACATTTAGGATGCCAATAAGAGTAAAAGAAATTTCCCAAAGATTTAATTAGCATCCTGGAATCCATTTTTCTCAGCTGTGACTAGAAGATGATACTGGGGACTTTCCTAGTGTTGTTGTGAGGATTGTACACATTTGGCATTTGGTTTGTTGATGATAGTAACCCCTTCCCTACTGACATTTCTGTTCTACTTTTTCTTGGTCTTCCTTCTAACTGTGTTTCCCATGAGCATCAATTTTCTACTGGCAACAGCATTTATTTGGTACAACCACCCTCACCAAAGCCACCCAGTCACTCAATGATGAGTCTCTTGCTTCCATAACACATTGGTCAAATTTTTTTTTTTTTTTTTGAGTTGGAGTCTCACTCTGTTGCCCAGTGGAGTGCAGTGGCTGCTCCCAGCCACCGCAGCCTCGACCTGCTGGGCTCCAGCGATTCGTCCGTCTCAGCCTTCCAAGTAGCTGGAATTACAGACACGCGCTACCACGCCCGGCTAATTTTTTGATTTATTGTAGAGATGAGGTCTCGCTTGCCCAGG
>CAUYQG010181388.1:0-27687 GCA_963574415.1 Tarsius wallacei
CCGGGAGCGTGCCACTGCACTCCAGTCTGGACGACAGAGTGAGACTCCAACTCAAAAAACAAAAAAATACAAACCACTGACAATGAGCTTTGGCCTCCTGTGCCTTGAAAGAGGCTGTCCTCTCCAGTGCCTGATGTTTCCTCAGGGCCCCAGAAAAAAGGCGGAGCTGAAGAAGGAACTAGCATTTTCAGAGCACCTCCTGCATATCGCATTGGAACACCTCACGACGTGCTGAGGGTATTATTTCACTTCTTATACCGGAGGAAACCGAGAAAGACAAAGTCATTTGCTCAAGGACTGATGACTAGGAATGGCAGACAGACCATCCAGTGACCTTCATTGAGTTGGGTACATTCGATCCTTCGTATCCATGGGTTCTACCTCTGAATTCAACCAAGCTCAGAGAGAAAATCTTTGTTTAAAAAAAAAAAGGTAGTTGCATCTGTACTGAATTTGTAGGCTTTTTTCTTGTCATTATTCCTTAAACAATATAGAGTAATAACTATTTGCAAAGCGTTTACATTGTATTAGGGATTGTAAGTATGCATAGGTTATACGCAGACACTATACCCATTTTCATAAGGGACAAGAGCATCTGTGGCTCTCACAGGGTCCTGGAACCAATGCCTCATGGGTACAGAGACACACTGTTGTTTCTCTACATGTGCTTCCTCATTTGCAAGTGGAAATGAACTCTGCATTCCGCAGAGGGTTAAAGATGATGTTTGCAGTGTGTCCAGTTCCCAGCCTAGCACACAGGGCACCAGAGACAAGCTGTTCCCGAAACGGCCCGAGGGGGTCAGAGAGAACCAGATGGAGGGGTCAGGCTCTTGACCAGTGCCCACTTGTCAAGGCCGCAGGCAGGGAGGAGGGAGCAGAGGCATCAGAGCGAGGCCCAGTGAGGACCTGGACGCTGCAGTCAGCTGGACTGGCTTAGTTCTCGCCTTCTGTGATCACAGGTTATCTGAGTTACCCATCCGTCTAAGCTCTGTGAAACAGGGACAACAGGAGGGCCCTGGCTTGCAGGGGAGCACGAGGGGAATGTAAGATTTTAGGAGGAGTTAAAACTAAGCTGGAGGGGCCCTTCTATCCATCTCTTTTTAAGGGCTCTAGAAAAGGAGCAGAAACTTTGCTCTGTGACCCTCAAAAGACCTCATGCTTTATTTCCTCCTGGGGATTGTCACTGTAGCCTTTGAGCATCCAAAGAGTCCATTTGGAAAGGAGAGAGGGCCAAATTGAGCTACTCAGAGGAGACGAAGTGTCTTGCAGTTTTAACAATTGTTTTCTGTGAGAAACTGTCCTCCAAACTACACACACACACTCACACACACACACACACACACACACACACACACACACACCCCTGAGATTCAGCAGGATTCGGTGGAAAACAACTCGGAGGAAGTACAGCTGTTCCCTCCAGGGAGCACGCATAGGGGAAGCCGGGCCTAGGAAGAGAGGGTATTCCCTGGTGGTGACATGCAGCATTCCTTTGACGTGAGCCCAAGGAGCTGCAGTCTCCCCTGGGAATATGACATTGTCATAGGCGGGAAGGGCCAGGTCCCCAAGTCCTTCTCCACAGGAAGCCCTGGCCCATCCTGCGCCCAAGAATGCCTGGGTCTGCTGAGGCTCGAGGGGCACCCCGTCTCCAGCCAGACAAACACCCCAAAGTCAGCAATCTGATAGGATGTGTTTATATTTACATGGTACATTTTAAAGCAATGGCTACATTCGTCATACATATTAGAAACCATAAAAAAAAGTTAAGAACTAAAATGTACATCATACACTTGTATATATATTTTTTACATAGAGGTAAAAAGGCTTATTATAAAAAAATCAATACAACAGGGTTTTTAGTATACAGGTAAAGAATGAATTATGCTTCAGGCACTTTAATTTGTTAATGTGAGCAAATAGCTTGGGAGGGGGGGTCGGGGAAGCTTCTGGACAGAAAATCTTTTGGTTAATGTTTTGTTACCACAGATACAAAAATAAAATCTGAATAATTTCTCTCAAATGATTGACGTCAGTATGGCAAAGCTGACTGGGAAAATACTACACACTGTTCAGCTGCAGTGTGGCAATTAGAGAGACGTATTTACATAAATGTCCCCATGGCTGTCTCTGTGCCCTTAACCGATGCCTTCACAAACCAAAAAGTATATGCAGATTAAGATTTGCTAGCATAACTCTTAAAAGGGTGGAAAAGGACAAGGGGTAAATAAAGAGAAACAGGTAGTGACTAAATAGAGGTGACAAACAAAAGCGGCTGGGTTCTGTGTGTTCTTACTGAAATAAATAGGGGCACTTGAACTGAAGTCTAACAAACATACATTAGTGTTGTGCTTTGTAGAGAGAAGACCCTAGAGGAAGACCCTGAGGAAACGCCTCAGGGTGGGGGGAAAGATGGTCTCTCCACTGCACTGGAGGCTGGCTGCAGGTTTTCTAGATGTTCTCCAGGCATGGAAGAGAGTCTCTTTTCTTCCATCAATCCAGACGGACCTCTGTCTGCTCCTTTTCCAAACTGAAAAGCCCAAACCAGTTACTCCAACAAATGGAAATGTCTACCAACTAACTCATAAGCACACTGGGTATTTACACCGATGACCTCACTAAAGCAACACGATGAGCTCTGACGAGCTGAAAACATCCCATGAAGGTGAGCACAGCTAGCACTTTCCCAACACGACCGGAAAGAAGTCCCTTTCCTTGAAGACTGATGTCCTGTGTGCAGTACAGAAAGGACGAGGGACCGGGCCATGCCTTCCGCTGGCCACTACCACAGTAAGATCACGGCGGGAGGCACAGCCAGCAGGGCCAGGCCCGTCCCCCTGTGGTCTCTACGAGGTTCTGATTGTACTATGCTAAGTATAGGTAACCACTCTTCACTTTTCTTCTTTCTTCAATAAGATTTGGCTTTCCTTGCAATATATTAGAAAAATATTCTTTCCAGCTAATTAGAAGCCTCCTCCGTGGCGAGGTGACAGGCAGAACCAGTTGGCTGGCTTCCTAAACACCCGTGCACCCAAAATGGCAAGTCTGGGTTTGGAGTTGCAGGAGAAAGACACTTAGGCATTGGAAGGGTTTTTACATATGGCCTTGTTTTTTCCCAAGTAGAAATGAGGAATTTGGTGACGTGAAACTGAGTCCAAAAAAATAAAAATAAATAAATGATTTCACAGACAAAACGCAACCCACCACTCTTCAAATTTGTGACATTTAAAATCCCCCCCTCCCGGTTAATAGAAAAAGAGTCACTGGGGTGGGGGAGGAAGGAGAAGCGCCTACGGTTGTATTCACCACAACTCGAGTGTTTCTCAGTTGGAACTTGTTTGTAGAACGCTAGTTTGCGTACAAGGGAACTATTTGGTTTGCAAAACTGTGAGCAAAATCTCTTCCACCATTAGTGCCTTATTCTAATATTGCTCAATTTTTTAGAAGTGGTGGCAACACAATTTTAAAAAGTTCTACCTTAGGGGCCACTGGGGAGGCTCATACAAACCTGAAATCCCCTTTCTAACCCTGGTCCAAGAGGATGCGATGCAGTTGAAGGGATTTTCCTGATTCTCACGAGTTAATCTGAAGTTAAGGCTCGATTCCCATTTTACCGGTGAATGTTTTGCATCAGTGACTCATTTCGACAGATTTCGGGGGAGAGGAGCAGAAAATGACGATGGGCTAAAGACAGCAACTGCAGCTTACTGGGAAATTTGGCTTTCGAAAAGTTAAAGCGATATTGTTTTGTGGTACAAGTTTGTTAACCAGCTCACCTCCTCTCGCAATAACTCACTGCAGGATGAAATCCATCTGCAGGGTTTCATCCTTCTGACATCCCATTCCTGCAGGAACCTGCGGCTGCTAGCCACAGGCAAGTTTAACCAAGAGAAAGATGTCTTCGAGGCTCTGGGACAAATCAGCTACCAAACCCGCCCCCAATCGGCAGTTCCAACCGCAGACGCCTTTGAACTGGAAGAGGTGGGGGAGGAAAGACAGGAGACCGACACATGGATGAGACAGTTAGCTTGGTGACGACTGTTAGTCACACACGAGTCTTCGCGAGGGTCCCTTCCTCAGAACACCGCGCGCGCGTGGATGGGGGTGTGGCTGATGCAGCGTGGGGGCTGGGGCCGCGGAGAGTCCACCGGACAGGTTCCCCGGGCTGGAATGGGGCCGCAGGGGACCAGGGAGCTGGGAGGCCCCGCTCTCCTCGCCCCTCGGGCTGGCGGGGAGCAGGGGTCAGAGACAAGCTCCCCCGGGGCTGTGGCTGGAGGAGGCAGAAGGGGGAGAGCCGGAGTCAGGCGGCCGCCTTGTGCTTCCCGCCACAGCACCTGCACAGCACTCCGCAGTGGTAGCAGGCCCGGAGGGGCAGGTAACAGCACATACAGGGGGCCAGGAAAGACAAGGCAATAAGAGCCATCCACCGGAGGCAAAACTTCTCGTCGCTGGTGTCGCACGAGCAGGGGTCGGTATAGTCTCCCTCGGGGTCCGACATACAGTGGTAGAGCATGCTGTCCGCGCACCACATACAGCTCACCCGGCGGATGCAAGTTCTCACGGAGTCGGGCGCGTCCTGACAGTGGCCCCGGCGGTTCTCCTCGTGGTTGAACATGTCCCTGCAGTACACGCAGCGGGAGCGCTCGCCGTCCTCCTTCCGCCGCCGGGACTTGCCCCGGGAGGGCTGCGTCTTGATCACGCCGCCTCCGCGGCCTTTGGGGTCCTCGCCGAGGCCGAAGTCCGAGGAGTCCACGTAGGGGTAGTTGTAGTCGTGCTTGGGGACCTCGCCCTTGGCGAAGCGCACGTAGGAGTCCGCGTCCTCCGAGGCGTCCGGGTACTTGCCCCTGACCGGCGCGTGCCTGTAGTCCTCATACCCCGTCATCCAGATCTTCTCCCTGGGGTTGATGCGCACGATCTCCTCGTCGTCGTCCGGGAAGCTCACCTGGCGGTAGGGCCTTGGCATCGGCTGCCCGGGAAAGAGGACAGGTTACTGTACGGCAGTGGCCAGAGAACACCTGCTTCCCCAGTCTCCAAAAGGCGCCCTTCACCTCCACAAAGGCATGTCTCAAAGAAACACACCCATCCTGGCACTACCGAACGTCTGCACGGTCCAAGATGTGTTTCTTTGCTTTTCTTGTTTATTTTGAGTCAGAGTCTCACTCTGTCCCCCAGGCTGGAGTGCTGTGGCACGCTCGTGGCACTCCAGCCTCGACCTGCCAAGCTCAGGCGATCCTTCTGCCTCAGCCTCCCAAGTGGCTGGAACTACAGGCGTGCATTACCACGCCTGGCTAATTTTTTGATTTATTGTAGGGATGAGGTTTCGCCAATTGCCCAGGCTGGTCTCAAATGCCCGGCCACCGCAGCCTCGACCTGCTAGGCTCCGGCGATCCTTCTGCCTCAGCCTTCCAAGTAGCTGGTACTAAAGTCGTGTGCAACCACGCCCAGCTAATTTTTGATTTTTGATTGTGGAGACGAGGTCTCATCAAGTTGCCCAGACTGGTCTTGAACCCGCGGGCTCAGGCAATCCACTAGCCTTGCCTCGGCCACCCAAGGTGCTGAGATTACAGGCTGAGCCACTGAGCCCAGCCTCTCTCCTGTACTTCTAATCCCATATTGGCATCTGTTTCTGGGAGGTCTAAAACGAACACATTCTCATCAGCACTTTAGTGAGAATAAGTATATCAGATATAGTAACTATTTCCTTAGAAGTTAGAAAAAGTCTGGCTTTGAGAGATAGGATAAGAAAACAAATAAACTTCTGGAGAAGCAAAAGGAAGTCATCTGTCAATGGGTTCAGGAAAGAGATCTTCAACTATGGATAAGAAGTTATATCAGGAGGTGTCCAGCCCTGAATATAAGGAGTGAGTTTGAAAACAAAGAACTCAGACAAACCCTCTGGAGTTCCAAGGTCCAGCTCCAGAGAAGAGTACTCCAGGTGAGTTCTTGGAGGAGAGTTGGACTTAAGATGGAGGGCACATATAGTTATTCAATGATTAATTTAACAAATATTTGAATGTTTATTCTAGATACTTGAGATATATTGCTGAAAATTTTTAAAAAGTAAAAAAAAAAAAAAAAGAAAGAAAAAAGAAATAAATGTTCCTCCCTGGTGGAGTTTCAGTCTCATGATCAACACTAAAAGTAAACTCTCTACTTCTCAATCTTCCTTCTCATCTTCCATGTTCCTGATCCCTAGCTAACTTTGAACTAAGCCTATCATGTAACAATGTTTTTTTCTGCATATTTCTTTTCTAATCAGACTTTGAACCTCACTAGCTCTCCAGGTATCCACCATAGTATGAGGTACACAGCAGGAACCCAATAATTAAATATATACTGAATAAAAAGCAGAATAGGACATTGAGAGACATAGCTTTTAGGTGCAAGAATCCTCAATGTATATGCCTTGGAATATTCATCCAGTAAGAGAGTTTAAATAAATGAGGGAGTTACACAGTCATGTATGATAAACCTCTCTCTCTTGAAGAATCATGAATCAGAACAACAACAACAAGGCTCTGAAAAGTCCTGTAATAAAGAACATTTAACTATTTTTGGTTGGAAGTGTTGCAAAGTTTGCCATATTACTATTTACATGGAATTATGAATTTATAAAGAAGCAGTGAATTAAGCTAGTTATATCCCTCACCTCCCATAGCTCTCCTTCTGTGATTAAAAAATGTAGGATCTGCTCTGTTAGCAAATTTTAAGTACAAAATATATTATTAACTATAGTCACCCTGCTGTACATAGGTCTCAGGACGTACTCATTTTTTATCTGCAAGTTTGTACACGTTAGCCCACATCCCCCTATTTCCTCTATCTTCAGCTCCTGGTTACCCTCATTCTACTCTGTTTCTATGCGTTTGACTTTTTTTATATTCCACATATAAATGAGATCATGCAGGATTTGTCTTTCTGTACCTGTCTTATTTCACTTGCCACACGTTATCCAGGTTCACCCATGTTGTTACAGATGGCAGGGTGTCATTTTTAAAGGTTGAATAGTATTTCATTGAGTATATTCATATTTTCTGTATCCATTCATCCACTAACAGACACTTAGATTAATTCTATGTCTTGGCTATTGTGAATAATGCTGCAATGAACATTGAAATGCAGATATCTCTTCCAGACAGTCATTTTATTTTCTTTGAGTATATACCCAGAAGTGGAATTGCTGGCATTTAGTACATTTGTGTGTCTCCATGAAAAATACACAATGTTGTTTTTTTATACTTTCAAATGTTAAATAAAATGATGGCATGGCAAAGAGTTCTTTTGTTCTGTTTCTCAACTTTATCTTTTTGGAATTTACCCATGTTAATACACACACATACACAAACACACACACACGTTTATTTAGCTTAATGACAGCATAAATTATATTAAATAAAGAAAGCATTGTTTGTATATCCATTTCTCTATTGAGTTTTCCTATATTTTGGAGATTTCAAACTGTGCTGCAAATGAAATCCTCCAACTGTTTTCCTGTACACATGTAAGAGAGTCCATTTAGCTGTAGTATCACTGTGCCATAGAGGAATGGGCATCTTCATTTTTACTAATTACCACATTACTTCCCAAGTGGTTCTAACCATTTAAATTTCCAAACATGTGGCTTAAAAATGGTTCCCTATAAACTTGCTAATTCTTTATCCTTGTCTTTTTAATTCAAAAATTTAGCCATATTTTATGTAAACTTTCATGTATCTCATTGTTTTAATTTGTAATTTCTTGGTGAATGCACTAAATTTGAGCTTCTTGACATCTGTATACAATAGCCATTTGTACGTAGACCTTTCCTGTTTCTTCTGTTACTTGGCAGTTCATAACCGGTGCCAGAAAACACTGCTGAAGATTCATTCTTCCCAATGATTTTGTGGAACTGTTGCTTCTAAGTGATCTTGGCTAGAATCTTGCATCTAGATTGGATCATATGACTCATTCTTACCAAAGAAATAAGAGCAGAAATTATGTGTGACACCTGGACCACAGTGGATAAAAAGTGAGGGTACCCTATCTATGCTTTTTCTTTCTAGGTGCATGCAGAGGCCTCTGGAGTCCTAGGAGATGGGGAGCTTGCCAAGATGGAAGGAGCCTGAGTCCCTGAGTTACGATGTGGAAAAAAGCTAGCCATCCACCAAGAAGTCTCCCTATGGACTTTTAGGTGAATGGGAAATTAACGTTTGTGTTAATACAGTGCAACTTGCAAGTTTGTTAGAGAAGCTGGTAGCATTGCCTTAACTAATACAAATTCATTATTTTTCTGTTGAATTATCTTTTTGTATTAATGCTTAGCAGGTTTTTTAAAAGAGTAAATATATAAAGTTTCAAATATCTTCCAATGTAAAGCCTGTTTTTCCCCACTATGATATAATAGACATTTTTAGTTAAAAATGGCAGTTTTTATTAATATTTGCATTTATGGATTGTGCTTTTGTCATTGTTTTGTGCTCTTTTGTACAATAGCATAACAATTTTTTGATGTTCATGCAAAATAAAGTCTTTTACATATATTTTTTAAACTTTTGGTCTTTTTTTTTAGAGTTTTCATTTGTACTTGGTATACATTACAGATCTAATTTCCTCTATTCCCCCCATAATTGATTATCCCATAATTGATTATCGCAGAACTATTTGTTAAACATTCATTGTTCCCCTAGCAATCTGCCATACCAACTATAATACCCTTCTGATCAGGTTCCCATTTATACTAAACCCTTGGACTAGAAGAGTAAACTGAGAAGAGAAGCTGACCTTTCCTTTTCTCTACATACATGATATAAACACACAAGTACAGAGGTTTTTAAAAAAAAATTTTTTTTAATCATTGTCTTACAAAAATGAAATCATATATACATATTTCTGCACCTTCTTATTTTTCTGTTCAATAGTACCTCATGAAAATACTGCCAAGTAAACTAGTATAGCCATAAATTTTAATGGCTGGAAAATATTTAATAAACAAGTGTTCGCAAAGAAGACCAAGTATTCATGAAACACTGAACAAGTATTCTGTAATTTCTTCATCTACTCCCCTGTTAGTGAGTATTAGCATTTTGCTTGTTTCCTTGCCTCTAAAACATGGTGGTAACAAACAGTTTTATACATCTGCCCCTACACATTAGACATATTTTATTGGGATAGGGTCTCAGAAGAAAGATGGTTAGGTCAAGGATATATTTATTTTTAATTTTAGTGTATCTTGCCAGATTGCCTTCCAAGTAATGTAACACATCACATTAACACTAGAAGTATGAAAGTAATATTTCCAGTCATTCTGCCAACAATAAATGTTATAACTCATTGTTAAATTTTATTAGCCTGATGGGTACATAGACTACTTTTTTTTCAAATAAGCATTTATTTTAAGTGTTTCCTGCCATTTAAATTAACTTCTCTGTGGTTTATTTAATTGTAGGTTATGTTATTGGATATTCTACTAGACTGTCATTTTCTTGTCAATTTTTAATAGCTTTTTGTATAGCTATATATATAAATTTTAACATCAACATTATAAATATTTTTCATCATACGATTACCTTCTAATATTACTTGTAATAGTTGTCTTATATAAAAGCACTTAATTTTGAAATTATTATACAATTCTGGGTTTCTAATACTGTTTAAGAAGATTTTCTCTGTCTTCTAGATTTTGTTAACAAAATTATTCTAATTTTATATTTGTGCCTTTAAGTTTCAATTGTTAATCTGGAAAAAACTATAATAAATACATGATTTTTCTTGTGTTTCCAGACATTCTGAAAGTTCTTACTCAAAATTAGAACCAATGAATTTAATACAGAGGTACTTCAATAAAAATAAATGTGTTTGAAGGGGCTTTTCTTTTTTTTTAAGAAAAAGCATATTAAAGACATTTTTGAAATGATAACATACTGCTTAAAAATAAATTTGCTGTATGTTTCCAACTCTATGGACTTTGTGTGGCATATAATCTGATAAACTTTTTAAAATAGAAAAATGAAATGCAGTCTGTTTATTTTTAGTATGATGACAGGTATTCTTAACGTATTCCCTTTTTTTTTGACTCGGAATCTCACTCTGTTGCCCAGGCTTGAGGGCAGTAGGCATGCTCCTGGCCACCGCAGCCTCGACCTGCTGGGTTAAGACAATCCTTCCGCTTCAGCCTTTCAAGTAGCTGGAACGGCCGGCATGCGCCACCATGCCTGGCTAATTTTTTAATTTATTGTAAAGACGAGGTCTCGCCATGTTGCTCAGGCTGGTTCTCGAATCCCTGAGCTCAATCCTCTCACCTCCACCTCCAAAAGTGCTAGGATTATAGGTGTGAGCCACTGTGCCCAGCCTATTCCCCTTATCTGACTTTAAATTTATTACTTACCTTAGATTCTTTCTTCATTTCTTTCTTGTTTATTATTTCTGTAAGTGGCTGAAATTTTTATTCATCTTATTATTTTCATGACCTTGTTTTGGTTTTACATTTTGGTTTTACCGTGGTTTTACATTTCATCAATGGTTAACTTCACTTTCTTTGCTCACATAATCAGTCACAACCCAAACATGTGCCCACTGAATTTCAGTTTACCTTTCAATGTGCTGTTTTTCCTGACTCCTCTGCCATCCCAATATCATAAAAATCTTTCACGATCTCCTTCCTTTTAACTTTCTTTTCTAACCCTGTGAGAACTTTGGAATGTTTTACTTCATCTCTTCATTGTCCACTCCACCCTAACTTCATGATTTAAGTTGGAGAGTTCCGCCATATTTTTATCCTTTGGAACAACTTTTTCAGGTTGCTATTATATGTGACCTGAAGATTACATATAATTTGCCAAATAAAACATTATGGCCTGATGGTTCTGCTTTTTAGGACTTTTCTTTCCTTCTCTCTCTCTTTCTCTTTCTTATTAAAAAATGAGTAAATTACACATACCAATTCAGTTTTTTAAATTAAAATTAATGTTATACTTTTCTAGAAATTATTCACTTTTCTCTAAGTGTCAAAAATTTCCAAACATAAAATTATTCATGTAGCCATTTGTGATTTAAAACATCTCTATTATAAATAAAATGCCCTCAGGGTTTAGTAGACAATTTGGGGGGTTGGCATTTTTTGATCCTATATATTTTGTTTTTGTTTTCTTTTTCTTCTTCTTCTTTTTGCTCTTTTCAATATTTTCTTTCTTCTATGCTTAGTCTTTTTCTAAATTATAAGTTGTTGATTACTTATTGTTTTCAACCTCTTTATGTTGGTCTTTAAGATTATCCTTTTTCTGTATATGCTTCTGTGGCTGTGCCTTACATGTTTCATTTATGATATAATCACTATTGTTTAGTTCTAGTTTCTAATTTACACTTTTTTCTTAGAAACAAAATTATGTATATTTATATATATATAACTTTATTATTTGTTAAAACTTGCCTTGTAAATTATTATGTGTCCAATCCTTATATATGTTACATGTGTGCTTGCAAAGAATGTATCTTCAGTGGCTGAGTTCAGTGTTTTCTCCATCTGTCTGTTAGATGAAGCTTATTAATCATATTTGTCAAATAATGTATATTCATATCAATTAATTATTCATCCACTTTTTCAATTAATTATTGGAAAAGGTGGGCTAGAATCTCCCACTATGATGGAATGCAGTATATATAAAGTCCTTATATGCTTAATTAAATATTTTATTTTTGTATTTGGAGGTTATGTTTTTAATCATGTTTAAGTTTGGCTTTGTTATATTATCTCATGAATTTTTCCTGTTTGCAATATATAACAGAAATATCTTTATTATATAATCTCTCTGCTTATCATTATGCTATTTGTATGTACTTTTTTTTTATAAGACCACAATAACTTTGCTTGATTATTTTCCAGTTCTGTCTTCTTCTACCTCTTTATTTACATATAGTCATTATATTTCGGTGTGTCTCTTATAAATGTTGTAATGTTGGTTAAAAATCCTATCAAACAGGGATAACTTTCACTTCACCCATACAAAACATATAGCTAAGAATTGGACAAAATACATGAGGCAACCATTTTCAGACATTGGACTTTGGACTTGGCAGTGCAAACCTGCAATTCCTAATAGAAGAGAATCTCATGAGCTGAGCCTCACTGCATCTTGACTCTGGATTTGGAGAAAATTTTATAAGCAGAGCACAAAGAGGTAAAAGGGAAACAGAAAGAAAACTATACCTCTGCTGAGCTGAGGAAGAAGAGATCAGAGTTCTGGGAACAGAAGGAATAAGTAGGAAAGGTTACTGTAAGAACTTTAGATCTTTGGTTTGTTGCTGGGTCTCGTACATGCGAGATGAAGCTGGTGAGACTAACCGAGCAGGATGGTTATACTGTCAAGATCAGAAGGAACATGCTAGCGGTCAAGCCACCATGCAAAATATGTTAGCTACTCTTTATGGTGAATTGTGAAGGACAGCAGATGTACACTTTGGTTTTGCAAACAGTTATACTTTTATTTCCATCGAAGACTTATTGTTGCTGTTACCTTTCCCTTTGTTTTAATTTTGTGTTTTTTTTTTTTTTTTAAACATTTTTCACTCTCCTGTCAAAATGCATGTTAGAGCTCTCTGGACCCATTTATCCAAATGAAACATAAAAATATTTTATTTCCTAATTTTTCCTAAAAGGAATTGACCCATAGTGCCATTAAAACTATAAAGCTGACCTGAGGGTGGATATAAGAACTAAGTATTCTTAATTAGGTATTTAACTAGAAAATTCTTTCCAGTCTTGATGTTTCTAGACATCATGTTCTTCATGTCTTTAGTTCTTTATGAAACACCTCTGGAAGGGGTAGTATTTGGGTGGGTTCAGGTCTTTCCACAGGAATAATCAATAATGTTACAACAGTTCTGTTAGGGCTCAAGGGGCTTCCATCTACAGTCCTTTATCTGATTCTACAGTATCAGATATGTTGAATCATGCCATGTAGATACTCATGGCTTACTGCGTGTGATTTATAAATGAAAAAACAGTGACTCAGAGATACCAGGTGACTTTTTCTTTTTCTTTTCTTTTTTTAAATTCCAGAGCTGGGAATACAAAGCCAGTTTGCTTGATTCCATATACCTTACTCTTTCCACTATTTCTTGCTGTCTTTCAAGTAACAGTTCCCAGCAGCAAGGGCTTCTGTGAGCTTTACTGTTTGGTAAAGCACTTTTTTGTAGAAGAAAGATGGGGCAAAACATCACAGCTAGAGCCCCCTCCTGAGAAATTTCAGCATTATTTTGGAGTGGCACCAGGAATGATAGGCATTCCCAGAGCTACATTTTGCCATAACATCTCCTCTCCTTCTTCCTAAAAAAGCAGTTCTCACAATTGTTCCTGACATCCCCATTCTCTCCCTTCTCTTCATCTCTGGCTTCCTTCTCCTCTCATCCAGTACCTTTCTCCTCTATTGCTTTGCTCATCAGCCATTCATATGAACAGTGCACTGACCGATATGGCAGCCACTTGCCACATGTGATGACTCACATTTCAATTAGTTAAAACAAAATTAAAAATTCAGTTATTCAGCCGGGCTCAGTGACTCAGCCTGTAATCCCGCGCCTTGGGAGGCTGAGGTGAGTGGATTGCCTGAGCCCGCGGGTTCGAGACCCGCTGGGCAATTGGTGAGACCTCATCTCCACAATAAATCAAAAATCAGCCGGGCGTGGGAGCGCGTGCCTGTAATTCCGGCTACTCGGAAGGCTGAGGCGGAAGGATCGCCGGAGCCCAGCAGGTCGAGGCTGCAGTGGCCGCTCCCGGCCACTGCACTCCAGTCTGGGAAACAGAGTGAGACTCCAACTCAAAAAAAAAAAAAATTCAGTTATTCAGTTGTTATACCCCCATTTAAAGTGCTCGAGAGACACATGGGGCTTGCAGGCTAAGTAGACAGTACAAATATAGAACATTTCCATCATCGCAGAAACTTCTATTTATTGAACAGAGCTGTACTAAAGTATAAGTGACTAATAACAGCTTAAAATATTTTTCCTTCTGGGAGATCTATATTTGACTGAATTCTTTTACTAAATGGACCTAGCTCTGATATCAGCCTTTGTTTAACAGGGAGCTCGTGAGCATCTAGCCTCTGGGCTGTCCCAGAAAGCACAGCACCTAGACCAGTGATGTGTAGACTCGATTGGACAGCGGGATCGCTAGGGAAAATTAATAGTATAAGAACCCAGAAGGGCAGGATACTGTCATTAAATGTTGTCCAGGTGATTCAAATAGTGAGTTGGTGTTGAGAATCACAGACCTGAGTTGTTTGGCGTGCCGTGGTCCTTGATCTTGCTGATTTGGCATTGTTGCTACTGTCCTGCATTGTCATGGTTCCCTGCCAAGCCTCTGGTCTCATGGACCTACTTCTGACCCCCTTCTAGCCTTAGGATCTAAAGTGGTCCATCAGCCTGGCTTCTTCCTTCTCAGAGTCACATCTGCTACTGCATCCTGATCTTTGCCTAGACCCCAGCAGCCTGCTTTCTTTTTCTTTACCCCACAGCAACTTGTTTTGTTGGAGTTTCATATTAACTGACTTATATACAGGAAAATATTGCTAAAGAAACTTCAGTGATTTAGATAATAGAGTTGGAAGCATATGGAATCAAGCAACCTGTACAGGGAGATCTGGAGAGGGCGTAACTGGAAATGTGTGTTAAAGTAAGGTAGGACACAGAAAATAGTGTCAAATGCTGTTGGTGGCTGAGGATAAACTATCATGCCCTTCAGTTAAACAATTAAGACCTGGTTATGGGTTGGGCACAGTGGTTCACACCTATAATCCCAGCACTTTGAGAGGCTGAGATGGGAGAATCGCCCGAGGCCAGGAGTTGAGATCGGCTCCACACCAGAGTGAAACCTCATTTCTACAAAAAAAGAAAAAAAAAAATTTCTCAATTAGCCAGGTGTAGTGGTGCACACCTGTACCCCTGTACCCCTAGCTACTTTGGAAACTGAGCTGGGAGAATTGCTTGATCCCAGGAGTTTGAGACTGCAGTGAGCTATGAGCTGTGGAGTATATCTCTGTACTCCAGCCTGGACAACAGAGTGAGACCCAATCTTTCTCTAAAAATCAAAAAAGAAAAAGAAAAAGAAACTGTTTATGGATTACTAAACACATGAAGGTGAATGTAGTCAGGAGTCTTTTCAGTAAGTCAGACAAACCCTTGGATTCTGCCTGTATCCCTACTAGCCTGTGGAATCTCCCTAACAATAAGTAAGCCAGACATGGAAGGGACAGCAAGCTATATAAATAGACCTAATTGAATTCAAACTAAATGTATCATCAACTCAACTCCCTCTTAGCTGTATTTCAAAGATGACCTGACTTCTCCAAGTCTATCTGACAAAGGAAAATGCAAGGGATCTGAAAAGGGGAGTATTCCAGACGAATTGGCTAAATATCTTCTGTAAATTTTACCAGATCATATGGCCATGTGAAGATATTCTGGGGTCCCACACAAAGCCTTGGTGTGATCCATGCATATAAGAAGTCTCAGAGCTTAAGCATCACTAAGCTTCATGGGAAATACTCTGCTTAGCACCAGATGCCTGGGTTTGAATCTTAGCTATGAACTTTGCACAAGTTATGTAATATCTCTGGATCTGTTTCTTCATTTGTGAAGTAGGGATAATAATAGTATCTACATCATAGGATTGTTGAGAGATCTATTTATATCTCTAAAAGGCCAATAACACTGTGTAGCAGATATTAAAGGCTTTATTTTAGAAGTATATTAATAATAGATCACATTGGTTTTCATCATACTATGATTTATCTGATCCCTTCAATACTTATGTAGCGTGGTTACTCTTGTTCTCTTGTTTCCATTTTTCAGGTGAGAAAATCCAGGTCCCAGCAGTTTAAGCAATTTGCCTCCCAGTGTGTTTTAGATGTTTCTCATTAGAGCTTTTCTGCATGCCTCTCTATTGTACAAATTATATGGTAACCTACGTATTTGTCTGTGTCTTCCACTCGAGCAGAAACATTGATGGGAAGGACAAGGTCTTGTTTGGCTCCAAATCCCTGGGGTCTGTTAGTGGGAAGTTGAAGCAAATACGTGTCTCATATATCTACATTTCTTCAAGGACTAGTGTAACTCCATCTGGCTTCATGTATACATTCTGTAGATGTGTTTTTCAAGACATGGAAATATGATCCTCTAGACACAGTAATGGTAATTATTATTTGCAATTCCCGTTCTCTTCGTAAAGAATAAGGCCACTTTACATTGTTTGGAAAACAGGAAAATTTTTTGCATGGGAAATATTATATTAAACATGGAAACTACTTGAAATGAGGAAGTTAAAAACAGTTCTTCCTTTTTACTGAAGCCAGTGGAGAGAAACAGAGCATTCTGGAACTAAGGCCACCTCCATCTCTTTTGTTGGCCTTCTTCTAATAATTGGAATTTCCTTTGGAAATCATTTCTGGTAGGTAGTTTTCCCCCTCCAATCTACTATTCTTAGAACACACTTATGGGTTGTAACTTCTTGCCAGTTTGCAAGTTATTTGTAATGTTTTCCACCATCAAGAATGCCTGCTGTGGTTTATTTTAAATGTATTTGTTGCCTATTTCCACTGGAAAACTTTTATGATGGAATTTATAGCTACTCAATTATTTTTTTCACATGTTCTATATATTTAAGACTCATAGGGATTAGTATATAGAAGACACGTGGATTTGGTTTGGGCTCTGATTTTTACTCATTTTCCTTGCAGGATTTCTTCAGTCTACACATTGGCCAACCTCACCCACTTCCCCTTTCAGGTTGTGCTGTAGCCTAATCAATCAAGAATTTGAATTAAAAATAAAACTGGGAAGTTTTCCTTTCTAATCAACAACTGTGTCAATTTACCTCAATTTTGTTCCCACTTCAACTCTGTAGTATTTCAGCTGTGTGGAAAAAAACCAAACCAAACCAATTGTACTGGGGCTGTTTTAAGACTTGAGCAGATTAGAATTTAAAAGTGTAGATTTTTTCATCTTTTTTTTTTTTAAAGAAAATAACACTATCACCCTATTGAGAAAACGATTCCAGAATTACAAACTGAATAATAATAAAAATATATGTCTGTTTTTCAAAGCTCGCTTTTTGAAAGTGGTAGGTAATTAGAGTTGTTCTAGGGTGGAGACATTCCCCAAATGTGTATGATAACTCTTTAAGAAGCAGATCTCCATCCCCCCCTTTACTATTATATTTTTGCCTCCATCTAAATTTAGGGATAATTTATTATTATTTTTCTGGTATTTAATAGTGAACACTGGTAGAAATTAAGACTTTTGATCGGGTTAAAACCGTTAACTGGGAATGGAAAGTTAACAGATGAAATGGAAGTTAGTTGGATAATAGCAATAATAGAAAATATGTAAATCATAATCATTTAAACACTCTTCAGACTTTTTAAATCCTTAACATAGTCTTTGCTGATCCTCTTAACCTTCTAAGAAGCCAATAAATAAAAGATAAGACTCTACTCACACTCCTTTTTCCAACCCAATAAATGGGAAAAAGAGAAGAAAAGGAAAGAGATATGCACTTGATAATTAGTAACAAGTAAATTGACCTTTTGTAGAGAGGATGTATTTCAAGACCCCATTTCCTAGAAATTTTTTTAAAAGGAAATTTTCTTCACTATTCATGGAAAGTTACAGCCATTTAAGGGACTTGAAGTCTTAAATGTATCATTTGGGAGAACTTTAATGAGTGGGAATGTCTTACTCATTCTTCCATGGGCTCACTATTAATAGCTGTAATTCAAGTGCCTCATAAAGATTTAAAAAGTGCTCATCCACTGGGAGTTAGGTCCTATTTTTCTTGTACACTTTAACGGGCCATTAAGATCTTGGAGGACATGGGTAAAGGATACAGAACATTATTTCAAGTTTTTAATTTGTATTAATCCATCTATCCTAGCATGCTTAATCAAAATTTCACCTTTTCCTCGGCTATCATTAGTAATTCTGAACTCCTCGCAGAGCATCTTATGGTCTCTTGGGAAGTAGAATGGAGTTAGTAGAACTGTACTTTGAATGTTTTCCTGGGAAAACACGGTGGCCCAAGTACTGGCTCACTTTAGAGGGCTCCCGTTAGTTTAGGTAGGAGGAAACAACTGGAACCTTGAGCTTATTTAAAGTCATGATACATTCTCTTTACACCGAAGAACCAATAAAGGAGAAAAGCAAGCCCATATAACTTTCATCATTCAGAATGTAAAGTTATACAATATTTGCCTCAACCAGTTCTAATTAGCTGAGAGAGGGTAATTTAGACCTCTTTTCAAAGACTGGTGAGAAGTCAGTCCAATTCCATGACCAGAGTTTATATTCTCCAACCCTTGGATAGTTCATTTAGTTTAATAGCTAATAAACGCAATTAGCTTATAAGTTTACTGAAAAACAATTATGTGTTAGTAAGAGGAGCTGATACAATAAGTAAGGCACAGTTTCTTTCTGTCGAACTTGGCAATTGGTCAACTAAGGAGCTGAATTATAAATTCTTCTCAACATGACAGCTAATGCGCCATATTTACTTGGGGCCTTTTGCTTCTGAAGGTAAAATGAATTCAGTTTCTGACTTGCCTACTTGTATGTCTTAGTCTTCTGTTTGGGTTATTTTTGAGGTGCGGGGTAGTTACTGAATATTTATTCCAAGTATGTGAGTTCATTTATTGCAACTTTTGCATAAGTAACATTTCTTCACATAACCCTCATCCTTAAGATTTTATCCTCAGCTTTGTCCAAATCTTATTCTATTGTAATTTCTTTCACCCTTTCTCTTGGGTCTTGACATATCTCTTTCTTTCTTTCTTTTTTTTCTTTTCTTTTTTTTGCTAAGAGTTAATACATTTGAAGGCAGAAAGACCTATCTGCAAAGCTAAAGCAAAGATTTAAAAAATTAAAATAATTAACAGACTCAACATACAAACCCAATGATGTATCTAGTTAATAGAATGGAGTGGGAGATTATGATGCTTAAGCTTCATCTGTAAGAATTGAACTCTGTTTAAAAATCTGAAGCAAATATTTAGAAAATGTGAATATGTTTAACAGGCAGAGCCATTCTTTTTTTTGCTATCTTTTGAAATTTCTGTTTTGTTTACTTTTAGAATTCACACTCATACACACACACACACACACACACACACACGACTTTGTTGTAATTACGAAGCAAAAACCTTATCAAGACCTATTTCTTGGCCCTAGAAATTATGATCGTGCTTGACATTCTGTAGTCCACCTCTCCAACATTTCTCTCCCTTCCTCTCTGTCCCAGCTGCTCTCATCTAACTGCTTGACTACTTCTCAGTGCTTCTTGCCTCATACCAAGTCCATGATCTTTCTTCACTACACATTTCTGCAGCCTACCTGGCCTTCGATGTCTACCTTCAATGTCTACCTTTTCTATTGATTACAAGAAACACTTTAGACTTTTGCCCACAATAGAAATAATTATAATAATGGTAACCATTCGCTGTGCTTTACATCAGACACCATAATGAGCATTCAACATCCATTATCTTATATCACCCTCAAGACAGCCTTGCAAGGTTGAGGAAACAAGTTGGAAACAAAATTTTAAAACTTGCTCAAATTCACAAACTAGAAATACATAAGTAGCATTGGACCTCAGGTTTATAGCAACCTAAGTTTCATGTTCCCAACCAAATACACAAATAAACAAACACAAATAATAGTTTGGGGATAATCTCCAAACCACAGGATTTTCTCCTTCTTCTTTCTTTGTAGCATGACCCCTTGGAGGACTGTATTTAGTGCAATTCTAGAGCAACATGGGAGCCTGGGAACACAGCAGTGAATGGAACAATAGTTACCAATGTTCAAGAAAGGGTTTAGGTGTATGGTCCTGAGATACTATTCCTGGTTTGGGGAACCTTTATGTGATGTGCAAGGGATCCAGAACTTCCTGTATGTACTGAAAGTAATGCAGGCATGGTAAGAAAACTGGAAGAAGCTGAAGAGTAAGATACACCAGCACTAGAGGCCACTGCCGAGAAGTCAGCTGGGGAGAAGCATGGAACCTGAGGGAACAAGATGGGCCTAGCTCTGGCTTGTAGTGGGAATATCAATTCAGGATGCCAGTACTAACTGAGTCCATTGAGACCACAGCAGAAGCCACCAGGATAGGAAGGGTGGCAGTTTAAGTGCGGTTTCTCCCTTCATGCAACTGGGCACATAAGCTGCTTAAGACATTCAGTCTTGTAAGACAAGTAGAAAGGAGAAAACGGTGAAGACGGAGTATGTATTCAACAGACACTTATTTAACCAGGGGGATGAGTCTAGGATTAAAAATGGAAAGACATCTGAAGATGGTAAGCAAAAAAGGGAGAAAGCCCTGTAGAGTGGTCCTTATGAGGCTGAGTTTTGGAGAAATAAATTTACAGCTTTCTGAATCAGAGTCAAAGTGGGTCCACTTTGACTTCTCCACTTATATGGTGCCTCAGATCAACCCTGTACTTCATGGAGTGGTGCCCAGGTTTTTGTCATTAACACTGGGGCTATCTGGAATCTTCTTATGTTAACTATTTTTTCTTGGTATGTAAGTGCTAAAGTTAGTTAATAAATTTCAAACTTTATGAAACTTTATTCACTAACATCTGTGAGCCTTATAAATGTGGATACTCAGGACAAAGTCCTGCTTGCACCATCATAATTACATTGACAAAAATAGGGGATGTAAGAGGAGAGAAAATGCTGAGGAGACAAAATGATGATTCATTTTGTTACAATATATATATATATATTAGAATAGTTTTAGATTGACAGGAAGCTTTCTTATTCCCTAGGCTCAGTTTCCCCACTATTAACTTTCGATATTAGTGTGGTACATTTGTTACAATTAATGAACCACTTTTGGTACATTATTAGCTGAAGCCATACTTTACACATATTGTCCTTTATTCAACATCTTTTTATCTGTTCCAGGATGCCACCCAGAACAGTGTATTACATTTTATTGTCATGTCTCTTTAGGTTTCTGTTGGCTGGAACAGTTTTTCAAACTTTCCCTGTTTTTTTATGACCATAGTGGTTGTAGGTGTATTGGTCAGGTATATTGTAGAATGTCCTTCTTCGGTTGGAATTTGTCTCACATTTTCTCATGGTTAGTCTAGGTTATGAGTTTTGGAAGGAAGATCACAGAGGAAATACCACGTCTACCACATGATAGTAAGTGTACATGCTGTCAGCATGACTTATCATTGTTGATGTTGGTCTTGATCACCTGGCTGAGGCAGCGTTTGTCGGATTTCTCCACTGCAAAGTTATTCTCCCCTGCCCCTTCTTCATTATACTGTACTTTTTGGAAGGATGCCTCTATGCACAGTCCACACTTAAGGAACGGGGAATTATGCTCCACTTCCTTGAGGGTAAAGTTTGTACATTAAGTGAGTTCATTTTTGACAGAGTTTGAAATGCATAGTGGGAACTGTTGGTTAGTGCTTAAAATGCAAAATTGTAGCTGAATAGAAACATCAGGGCAGAAAAGGAGAGAAGGGGAAGGAGAGGAAAAGAGAGGGAGGGAGTGGGAGGGAGATGGAGGGAGAGGGAGGGAAAAGGAGGGAGAGGGAGGGAGAGACATCAGCATCATAGAAGGATAATATTTAGCAGGACCCTAGAAGATGAGGCACCTGAAGTAGTGAGATGATGGGAGTAATCTGTGAGGAAACGGGAGAATTGGTAATGAATACTGTGCTAGAAGCCAAGGGAAAACTGACTCAAAAAAGGCCAGTCAGTGAAGTAAAATGCTACAAAAAAAAAAAAAAAAAATTAAGAAAGCTAAAGAAGCTTTTGAATTTATTAACTAGAAAGTTAATAATTACCTCTTACTATTTATTAGACAAAATGGAACATACTCATTTGAGCTTATGCCATTATCAACCCTTAGCCATTCCCAGGGTTGACATGCTTGTTCTCCAACTAAACTCTAGTCATGTGTTATCTTGACTGTGCAATGAATTGTTTGTTACTGTTATTGCAAATCTGTATTCCCCAATAGTCAATGGAAAAAGGGATTCTTGCTGTGGAAAAACGACAGCATGTTTTTATAAATTTGATTGACGTTCATTTATATATATGTACATATATATGTATATGTATTTTTTTATTTTAAAGATATGGGGTACAATTCCAAGATTAGTGGACATCAAACAAGTAAAGCTTGGACCTCCCTTTGGTCCCCACTTTGCCTGGTTGAGATTAGGTACCCTTATTGATGTTGTGTTCCTCCCCACCCCACCCTGGGAGTATCCAACCACTGCCAATCCCTTTCTTATAGTATTATGGTAAATGTTCAGGGTCCACTTATGAGTGAGAACATGTGGTACTCTGTTCTTTGTTTCTGTGATAGATCACTGAGTATTTTTGACTCTAACCCATTCCAAGTTGCTGCAAATTCCATGTTTGTTCTTCTTTATGGTTGTGCTGTGTAATATTCCATTGTGTATTGATAGTCACTTAAGAAAAATAATTAAAGGGGGAGAGTACAGAGGTATAACTAGCCTCATACATTGCAACAAATACCACATATACCAGCAACAAGAAAAGCAGGTGCAGTGGAAAAGCCAGTGGAATGGAGTGTGGAGAGCGGTATTCCAGCCTGACCTTCATTTCTCGTCAAGCTGCAGGATGTCAGTGGCAACTTTTCATCTCTTCGGGTTGGCTTCCTCTTCCTCATCTATATAGTGAGCTAATTGGGCCCTATGTGATCAGAGGTGTACAAAATTTGGTATTGATTGAACTTCAGACATAATTATTCTATTCAATATCTCATTAGGCACTTTCTTTTTGAACTAACCACTTTTGAGGCAAAGGAGAAAAGCACATTTATACCGCTTTTCAACTCATTTCTTTATCAAATCAATATTATATTGATAGCCTCAAGCCTTTGGAAAATATCTCAGAACACATCAGAATTTGACTCTTTTAAGGCACACTACAAGTTATCCATCTTAAGCGAATATTTGTGATTCCACATAAAACCTAACCAAAAGGAAATTAATCCTTTTAGGGCCTTGCTTTCCAAAACCTGCCCTTAGAGTGATACTTGGTAATTAAAGGGAAGGCTAGTCTTAGGAATAGAAACTATTATCGGGAAAAAATCATTCAGGGCTTTATGATATAAATTTGTATAAGAAGCATTCTGTAAAATTCTGATAGAGATAATATATGTAAATCATGTAAATCACCCAGTGCTGTGTCTGGCTCATGCTAGTCACTCAATATTTCACTATTTTACAAAATAAGGTTTAGCTTTCATTGGACACTGATGAACTACATTAGCTATGAGTATTTTTATTTTTCTCCCAATGTAAGACACAAGTAAATATTTTTTTCAATTTATGGGTCCCTCAGGAGAGTTATTTGCAAATCTATTGTATGTTGAGTTATTTTTTAAATTTACTGGTGAAGGTAATATTTACAGGGAACATAAAATTTTGAAAAATAAACTTATTTTTCAAAAATTATACTGTGAAGAAAGATTTCCTTTGGAATTTATTTTCAACAACCCTAATTCTATGAGATTTACCTTCCTTATTCCGAATGGAAACCTGATTTCCACCCCCTAATATAGCACATTAGGGAAAAAAAAATCCAGATGGATGCTTACTGCATGCTGTACTTGTTTTGAGGTCTCCATCCCTTAGACTAAACCTGTGCCCTTTGGGAAAATATATATTGTGTCTTTGCCTGCCATTTGCTACAGTACCTACAAGTACTCAGCATATACTCAGAGAACAAACTTTACTTCCAGGTTCCAAGCAGAAGGATAAAACCAATTCTAAAATTCAGATTTCAGGGGTGGTGCTAAGAGGTCACTGGATAGGAGTGGTGGATAGTGGCTGTGGTTAGAAATTCTCCATAATCTCCTTCACCACCACCAAAGACACCTCAAATAGAATCAGCGTCCAAGTGAACAAAGCTTCAAGCCAAGTCTATCTGGCCCTTCTTCCAATGAGATGGCCCTAGACCCCTTCTGCATAGCAATTTTAGAGCTGATACTTTAGAGTTTTATTTGAGGTATTCTTGTGTCTAGCAAATACTCCATTTATGTTCAATTTTATTCATAAGCTTTGAAAATATGTATTTAGAGCCTACATGCATTCTATTTCCAAGAACAAATACACTGAGGTTCTTGTTTATTGTTTGATCCCCCTGAAGGCAAGCTCCATAGAAGATAAGAAAAGAAATTTTTGCTCCCTTTATCATTTAATTTCCACTGTATGCCGATCCTTTGCATTCTATGGCTAGTATGGTGCCTTTTTTTTTCATAGTAACGGCTCAATAACTATTTTCGGGTAGACCTATGTGCACACTTACCCTAATGAAATTATAATCTCATCATTTTGCAGAGAAAGAAGTTGTTCAAACTGTTTTGAGCTATTGAGTGGCCAATGCACACTGTGATCTATACTTATATCTGGAGAAACATGTACACGTAGACATCAGTAAAATATGTGTCAAGAATAGTATTCAGACTATTACTTTTCACCTTGTTTCGGTGACACATTATTCTACCAAATGAATATGTGAATATGTGAATGAATGAATGAATGAATGAATAAAACCTTATACAGTATAATTATATTACACTGAACATCTGCTCTATGTAGTTACCAAGCTAGGCATTTTATACACATTATTTCTGCTCCTTTAGACAATGCGTCATGGTTATTCCCATTTGTAGTATAGATGAAGAAATCGAATTTCAGAGAAGTTCTATAGTTTTCCTTCAAACAGCAAATGGTAGACCCAGGAGTAGCGTAGATTGACTGCAAAATCCTCACTCTTTCCATTACACGACTAGTTTCCTAAGATCAAGGTTTTCTCTGGTTCCCTTGAGCAAAAATCTTACAGCAGATATTTAACAAATTTCCCAAAGGATTATTTAAATACTGACTCATCAGTATCACTTTAATTCCATAGAACTTGAAGGAAAAAGTATCATTATAACTAACTGGATGATGTTCAAGGTGATAGGTCTTTTACTCTCCTATATTAATGTATTCCTTAAAGATAATTCCCTTAATATGTCTATAGACTGTAGCCAAATCCCTGTCCCCTGACTGCTCTTAACCAATAAGTAGTGTGACAAAACCTTCAAACACACATAGTATGCCTTGTCATTGAGATTTCAAGAAAATTTTAAAATAACAAACATAAAAAATAAGATGGGGAAATAACCTTTGCATGAATTTTAAGTTATATGTCATGATTTGGGGGATATATTCTGTGTTTCTGCTCTATTCCAGAACAGTTGGCAGGTATCCAATTATTCTCCTTTGACTTCTTGAGAAGAACATGTAAGAAGCATTTATCTCTCTATTTCTTTAAGTAACCATCTGTCTTTTACATATTCAACTTCCCATTTTATTTAGACATTCCTTCATATTTTAACTTCTAAGATGCTACAGGTATGGTTGTCGTGAATAAAGGAGAAACAAATTTTTATGTAATTTCCCCCAAAATTATCATTGTTGTGCTTTTCCTTTTCATAGAAAAGCAGATTCAAAAGATGCAACACTCTTTTTATCATTCATTGATTAAGGCTGTGCACCATTTATTGATTTATCATGAACTTTAATGTTCAGACCTGGTGAAGGTTTTTAGGCTCACCTGTATAAATCATCACAAGTATAGGTTGGAACACTTTCTTTCTTTCTTTTTTTTGAGAAAGCAAGATTTATTGAGAAAAGCTCCCACAGAGGGAGGGAACCCAAGAGGTTTGCCTGGCTGGAACATTTTCACATATACTTTACAGTATACTAGACATCGTGTAAGTGCTTCACGAATATTCAGTTCTATTCAAGCAAACTTCACGTGGTAGATGCTATTATTTTCCCTATTTTATGGATTAGGAAAAGGAAGTTTTGTGGATTTAAGTAACTTGTACATGGCAACATGACCAGTAAGTTGCAGAGCCTAATTTTATTCTGGTGATAGGATATCATAGACTGTATTTTTATTATTTGTTTATTTTTCCCCACAAGGGAAACTATTCATAAAACTTACTTTTAAGCAAATTTTCAAATAACTCTAAAATCTAAAACTCTACTTATTGCAAAAGTGTGATTAAAACAAACGTCTCAGCATGCAATACATCTGAGCTCAAAGTAAGAAAGATTGAACTAGGTAAACTGGAATGAGGTTGAGTGAGAGAGTATTTTCAGGAAGAGTCCTAGTATGTGCAAAAGTCCTGGGACAGGAGAAAGCAATGACTTTGGGGAAACCTGAGAGAAACTTGAGGTGGTTTAAGCACAGACAGTGTGTGCATGAGAGGTGGCGGGGAGGGGCCGCTACAAAGCTAGCAGGAAGGTGGGCGTGGATCAGATGACAGAGCACCTTACAGGCAATGTGAAAGACTTTAGTCCTTTCCCAGAGGGCAATGGAATCATACTAAGGAGATTTAAATAGTGGCACAGCAGATCATATAGTAAGTTTTAAAAAGTGTCTCTGATGGTGGTGAAAAGTGGACTGGAGAGGACAGGAGAGGATACAGGGAGAACAGTTGGATGCTACTGAGTTGTCAAGGTGAGAACTTGGCAGTTAGTGGTAAGAGTGGTAGTTAGTGGTGGGGATCAGAAAGCGTGCCATGCACAAATTTGAAAAGAGGCGTAAAGATACATAGGGTTTAATGGACTGGATGTGGGGGATAAGGGAACATCGGCGCTACAGATGACTCCTAGATTATACAACTGAATGAACTGGGTAGGTGGTGTGGCCATTCCCTGAGACATTCATTGGTGGAAGGTCAGATGATGGAAGGTGTGAAAAAATGTTTGGCTTTAACATGCTGAACATATATACATTTAGAGTCATCCCATCCCAATAAAAATGTCAAGTAAAGTCTGGAATATAAAGGCAAAAACTGAAGTTGAGTAATAACATTGGAAGTCACCAGCAGGTGAATGGTTCACTGAAACTTGGTTGGCAGATGGGATAGAGTTAGAGGAGAGCCCAGGGCACTGTGGGAAGGACCCCAATGACTGGCAGAGGAGGATCTTGCCTAGCTTCCCCAGTAGGGTCTTTTAGAAAATGCAAATAATTTACTCAGTAGGTATTGAGTACTTATGGTGTGTAAGTATCAATCTAGACCCAGGGGATATAGCAGTGAAAGAAATAGAAAATCCTTGCCTTCACAGGGAGAATAGGCATCCTTCAATAAATGGTAAACAAAAGTCTGAACTAATTAGATTTAGCCACCCCAGTCACACAGTAGGCTCTGAGCCCTTACATGTAGCCATTATAGCACGGCCACAGCTGGCAATCGAGAAAACCACAACACTAAGGCTACAATCAAGAAAACCCTTCAGAGTCTATATAATTCCCCTGACAACCCCATTAGAATTGGAGCCTGCATTTACTGCTGGGAAACTAGAGGACTGGTCAGCTTGACTCAGTTCTACCTAATATTGACCCCTTTTTAAGAGATAAGAACAGCCGGGCTCAGTGGCTCAGCCTGTAATCCCGCGCCTTTGGGAGGCTGAGGTGAGTGGATTGCCTGAGCCCGTGGGTTCGAGACCCGCCTGGGCAACTTGGTGAGAACTCATCTCTACAATAAATCAAAAAAATTAGCCGGGTGTGGTAGCACACACCTATAATTCCAGCTACTTGGAAGGCTGAGGCGGAAGGATCGCCGGAGCCCAGCAGGTCGAGGCTACGGTGGCTGGGAACGGCCACTGCACT
>CAUYQG010181392.1:0-19315 GCA_963574415.1 Tarsius wallacei
GGGAAAGGGCAAAACATGATAAATTTTTTCTTGGACATACTATATTAGTATAACATCATTTTTCCATTCATAGGTATAAACTTATACATAACATTGAACGGAGGTCTGGATTTTGGGGGAGTTCAGAGTACATGTGTGACCTCTAGTCAGCAAATGGCTGTTTGGCTCTGTTTTATTTTTATTTATTATTATTTTTTGTTTTGGGGTTTTTTTTAGATAAAGAAAGAAAAATTTATTTAAAAATAAATTAGAGAGAGAGAAGGGAGAAAGAAGATTCATCCCAAGATGGGGGAGTGGGCCAAAGCCAGGAAGCATGGCAACAGCCATAGCTCAAAGAACACATGGCCACACCAGAGTCTAACAAGGCAATGGACTTGGCTCTATTTTAAATTTAGGCCCTGTGATCCACTCAAGATCCATCTTGAATGACTGGCTCTTTTAAATTCACATTTATTAAATTTGAATAAGGTGAGGAAAGACATTCCGAGACAATGGTGATGTCTGATGCAATAATGCTCTCATTCTTGCTAGCTTTGTTTTTAATATCAACTTTTTCAATTTTTTAATTTTTAAGATGTGGGGTACAATTCAGAATTAGGTATACAAGTGGTCATCATACAGGTAAAGTTTGGGCCTCCCTTTGGTTCCCACTTCGCCTGGTTTGAGATCGGGTACCCTCATTGATGTTTTGTGCTCCCCTCCCTCCCCTGGCAGTGTCCCCCTACTGCCAATCCCTTTCTTATTGTATTATGGTAAATGTTCAGGGTTTGCTTATGAGTGAGAACATGTGATACTCAGTTCTTTGTTTTTGTGAAAGATCACTGAGTATGATAGACTCTAAATCCACCCAAGCTACTGCAAAGTCCATAATTTTGTTCTTCTTTACGGTTGCATAATATTCCATAATGTATATGTACCACATTTTTAAAAATCCAGTCCAGTTTCAAGGGGCAGCACAGTTGGTTCCATGTTATTGTGAATAGTGCTGCAATAAACGTGTGTGTGGGTATCTTTTTGTAAAGTGATTTAAGTTCCTCTGGAATTCTTGCTAGCTTAACAAGATTTATAACATACAGGGAAAGCAAGAGATAAGGAATTCCTATCTAGCACTAACTTTGCACTAAGCATTGAATTAAGACTTTTTCACATACTTCTTTAAAGTTGAAGCAAAGAGGGAACCCAGAATGCTGTTCTTCTATGAAAGGAAACTTTTAGCTGAAGAGAAAGATGAAATGGACAAGAAGCAAAAATAGCAAAAAATCCTGCAATGCACACCTATGTCTAAATAGATTATAATAACATAACTGAGAGTTTATAAGAGATAAGAAGGGATTGTTGAAATAGTAAACATATCAGACAAAATAGAATTAAAGACCAAATATATTAAAGCGGACAAAAATAGAGACCCTGTCAAACATCTATGTAACAAAAATCTATAGAGGCCAAATACATAAAGCAAAATTTGAAATGCAAGGAAATTCCATAAAACTCCCTTATGGTGGGATACTTTGATATTTTTCAAAAATTAAGCCGGACGCAGTGGCTCATACCTATAATCCCAGCACTTTGGAAGGCTGAGGGGAGAGGACTGTCAGAGGCTGACTGATTTGAGAACAGCCTAGGCAACTTGGCAAGACCTCATCTCTACAATAAATCAAAAAATTAGCTAGGAAAGTGGTGTGCACCTGTAGTTCCAGCTACGTGGAAGGCTAAGGCAGAAGGATCGCCTGATCCCAGCAAGTCAAGGCTGAGGTAGCTGTGAGCGTGCCACTGCACTCCAGCCAGGGTGACAGAGTGAGACTCCGACTCAAAAAAAAAAAAAAAATCAAGTAGTCAAAAAGCAGGAAGGATATAAAGAACCTGAATAATCAACAAGTTCAATGTTATGTATAAGTTTATACCTATGAATGGAAAAATGATGTTATACTAATATAGTATGTCCAAGAAAAAATTTATCATGTTTTGCCCTTTCCCAAAAAGAAAACTTCAAAAATTTCCCAAAATGTAGAAGTTATACTAGCCATATTTTGAACTCACACCAATAAAACTAGACATCAAAGCTAAAGAGATTAATAAAAATTTGTACTGCTTGGAAGTTAAACACTGCTGTAAATAGGAAATCAAAACTGATATGCAAAACTATCTAGAGAGTTATAAAAAAGAACAATTCACACGCAATGGCATTTAGTTGTATACCAAAGAAAATGTAGAGCTTTCAAGGATTTCCTTGAAAAAGAAATGAAAATTAATGAAGTAGAAAGCATAAGACATTTTAATTAGATAAAATAGACCAGAAGAAAATAGGCAAAGAACACCAAAAGAGAAAATTAAGTAGAAAACCAAAAATATAAAAAATAAACAAAAAATAAGCCGCTTCTTTGATACTACCTATGAAATAGCAAAACCCCTGAAAGCCTGTTTAGAGAAATATGAGAGGAAAAAAAGCATACAACGTTTCAGATGAGACAGGAGATACAACCAGAAATGCAAGAGAATAAAATGAGACTATTCCATAAAAAATAGAGACTATTGTATGCATCTCTATGGCAATAAATTGCAAATCTAGAAGAATGGCTCTCAACCTTGGCTACACATTATAATCACCTGAGGAGCTTGAAAAATTACCGATGTCTGAGACTTATTCCCAGAGGTTCTAATTTAATTGGTGTGAGGTATGGCCTGAGCACAGAGATGTCCAAGAGCTGCCCATGTGATTCTGAAGTTCGACCAAAATTGAGAACCACAGAATTCTTAGGGGTCTTGGACTGGCAGTATCAGCATCACCAGGGAGCTTGCAAGAAATGCAGGCTCGCAGGCCCCACTCCTGACCCACTGAATCAGAATGAGCATTTTAACAACATCCCATAGATGAGGCATATACATATTAATTTTCGAGAAGTACTGATCTAGAGAAAATGAACGACTTCCAAGGGAAATATAGATACCAAAATTTAAGAAGAAACGCTGAAGGACCAGTTAATGTAAAAGAGATCAGAAAAGACCTACCATTTCTAAAGAGGCATCAGACCCAAATGCTTTCACAACTGAGTTCTATCTAATCTTCAAAAAAATACAAGGGGGGACCCAAAAAAACCCAGAATTTATTTATAAAAAATTGTGTATTTATTCTTGCTTAAACTTCAGTCACCTACAAAATACTCTGATGCAATACAACTATCGAGACGCTTTTTCCACTCGCTCAAAAGTTTTTGAACTCAATTTTGATGGCTTTTAGTGCTTCTGCCGTTTTTTTGTTTCACTTCTTCCACAATGGCAAAACGTTTCCCTTTGAGGACTTTTTTCATCCCAGGAAGACAAAGTCACTCGGGGTGAGATTGGGTGAATAGGGAGGGTGAGGAACAGGTGTCATGCTACATCTGGTCAAAAACTGCTGAATACTTAGCACAGTGTAGGAAAGTTGTTTGTGTAAATCACCCATTATGAAATGGGCAAAAGCGTTGAAAGAATCTCCAAGAAAAATTCACTGAAGCCAAACACAGTCTCTCACAACAATGCTTGCTGGTACACTGATGTCAATGGGTTCCTAGAACACTTACCTCGTGGGGATAGCCTGTTCTGCAAGGGGTCTGCCCTCCAAAGGATAATTCCAGGTTTTGGTGGGGTTCTTCTTGTAGACAATGCCTCTAGTTTTTATATATATATATATATATATTTTTTTATTTTATTTTAAAGACGTGGGGTACAATTCAGGATTAGGAATACAAGTGGACATCATACAGGTAACGTTTAGGCCTCTCTTTGGTCCCACTTTGCCTGGTTTGAGATCAGGTACCCTTATTGATGTTGTGTCCCCATCTCCACCCTGGCAGTATCCCAATACTGCCAATCCCTGCCTCTAGTTTTTAAACCATTGGAGATTATAGAAAAGTTTCCAAGTTTATCTTCTAGAGCTAGGATTACATTCATATTCAAACCTGATAACAACAGTGCAAAAACAGGCTTGGTGTCGTGGCTCACTTCTGTAATCCCAACACTTTGGGAGACTCAGGAGGGAGGATTGCTTGAGTCCAGGAGTTTGAGACCAGCCTGGGAAACATAGCGAGACCTTGTCTCTACAAAAAAAAAATTAGCCAGGCATGATGGCATGAACGTGTAGTCCCAGCTACTCAGGAGGCTGAGGCAGGAGGATTGCCTGAGCCCAGGAGGTCAAAGCTGTGGTGAGCTGTGATCGTGCCACTGTACTCCAGTCTGGGCGAGAGTGAGAACCCCACTAAAAGAAAGAAAGAAACCCATCCGAATTATGAAAACAGATTTAAAAATTCTCAAAACGCTAGCCAATTTAAGCAACATTTAAAGAACAATAAAAATTGCCTAAGTAGGTAGGGCACTTTTATCCTAGAAATATAAGTATAAATTTAGAAAATCTATCAATGTAATTCAATGTACTTTATTACATCAACAAAGAAAAAGAGAAAGCCAAAGTAATTGTCCTACTTGGTTTAGCTAAAGGACATTTGCTAATATGTCATTCCTAATAAAATCTTTTTTTTTTTGAGTTGGAGTCTCACTCTGTCACCCAGGCTGGAGTGCAGTGGCACGCTCCCGGCCACCGCAGCCTCGACCAGCTGGGCTCTGGCGATCCTTCCACCTCAGCCTTCCAAGTAGCTGTAACTACAGGCGCACGCTACCACACCTGGCTAATTTTTTGATTTATTGTAGAGATGAGGTCTCGCCAAGTTGCCCAGGTGGGTCTCGAACCCGCGGGCTCAGGCAATCCACTCACCTCGGCCTCCCAAGGCACGGGATTATAGGCTGAGCCACTGCGCCCAGCTCCTAATAAAATCTTTAAGTAAGATAATAATATAAGGCAACTATCTAAGCTTAGTAAATGCTATTTTCCAAAACCAACATTATATCAAATTATTAAATACTGAAGTATTGCTATTAAAATCAGGAGTAACACAAAAATGCCCACGATAATATACAGGGGTGCCAAAAAAAGTATACACATTTTAAGTATAATGTTCACTCAAAAGATGGCGCTAATCAAATAAATGCTAGCGTCACCATACAACAGGCAGGACAGTCAAAGAAAATGGTGGAAGATTTCAACCTTGAAAGTAATACACAGATAACATCTCTTAAAATGTATATACATTTTTTTGGCACCCTGTATATTATTCAATATTGTTTTAGCTATTCTAGGTAAGATGCAAAAAGGAAATGACATTTTTTTGTGACATGACTGCACACATAGAAATGTGGTATATTAACTGGGTGCATGAAACATATACATATAGCTTTTCTTTATATTCTAGCAGTATCAAGGTAGCTACAAAAATTATAATGCACTTTTGAAAACTATGGGACCTAGATGAAGAAAGCAATAATATTTTAATTCCGCGCTTTGGGAGGCTGAGGTGAGTGGATTGCCTGAGCCCGTGGGTTCGAGACCCGCCTGGGCAACTTGGCGAGACCTCATCTCTACAATAAATTAAAAAATTAGCCGGGCGTGGTAGTGCACGTCTGTAGTTCCGGCTACTCGGAAGGCTGAGGCGGAAGGATCGCCGGAGCCCAGCAGGTCGAGGCTGCGGTGGCCGAGAGCGGCCACTGCACTCCAGTCTGGGCGACGGAGTGAGACTCCAACTCAAAAAAATAAAATAAAATAAAATAAAAAAATAATGCAAAACAAAACCAGAATAAATGAAGGAACATAGATGTGAAGACAGTATGATGAAAATGTCAGGCCCAATTTAACATTAAAAATTTATGCAATTTGAATAAAAAATCCCAATGGGTCTTTTAAGGGAAATTGGGTAAAATGATTTTAATGTTCCTATGGAAGAATAAATGTCAAGAAAACCATGAAAAAGAATAGAACTAAAGAGGGATTTGCCTTCTAGCTCATCAAGTACTGTGAGAAAAACAATATTGCATTGGCACAAGAATAACAAATCAGAACAAAATAGATTTCAGAAATAAATCCAAGGATATATATGATTGTCACATACGTGTCATTTCAGCTCATAGGAGTAAAGAATGACTTCAGAAACAGTGCTGGAATAATTGGCTCTCTATCCAAGAGAAAAATTAGACTCCCTACCAAACAACATATACCAAAATAATTTTAGTTGTGTACAAATCCAAACAAAATTAAAATAATAAAAATGTCAGAAGAAAACCTAGGCATGTATTTGTAGGGTCTTGGTGTAGAAAAAACATTTTTTAAGCAGGACAAGAAATTCTAGGAATTATAAAGAAAAAAACTAGCCATTCGATCACACAGATATCAAAGATTTTTATATATCAAATGATTATATAAACAGTAACAAAATATAAACCATAAAAATGCACAGCAAATGTATTAGCAAGATAATAGGCCTAGTGTACAAAGGGCTCCAAATAGAAAATGGGGCAAGGATTTGAACAATTTATTAGAGTGACAATTCAAAGGGTTATTAGATATAAATAGGAGTCCAGTTGAGGCAAACTGAAACGATAATATATTCTTTTTCCTTTTTTTAACCTGTGAGATTAGCTGTAACACCCACTGCTTGTAAGGCTGTGGGGAATGGACCCTCCCATAATACTGCTGTATGAGTGTGAATTGCACTTGATGTTTAAAAAGAAAATCACTGAATCCAGAATAGAATTGATGCTGTGGTTACAAGATGGAGAAAAGATTTATGTGTATGGACTAAGATTGGAAGAGAACAAAGACAAGCAATCTCTTTAATAGAGAAGGTGGCATTGTGGGTGATCATTTTCCCAATTTTTGTTATGAAAGCATGCAATAAAAATAATTTGCAAGATTTCCGTCTTTGTATAGTAAGTCAATTTGCCCTATAAAAATAATTTTCTGAAGAACTAAAAGCATGCTGCCTTGGGAGAAACAAGAACTAAACCTTTGAAAGTCTGCCACAAGCACCACTTCAAGAGGGAACAGTACAAATCAGTAGAAGAAAAGTGGACACAAATATGAAAGGCTAAAAGGGGAAAACCTCCCATTTTGTTAGTGTGCTAATAATGCTGGGGGCAGCCCAGAACTGGACTAACATTTATCTTATTAGGATGGCAAAAGGGAACTCTTCTGCTCCTTGCCCTGTGTCCTGGCCTGAGAGAGTTGGGCAAGAGGCTCCATTTCTCTGGTGGGAGCCCAACTAGTCTCTCTGTAGCTCATGGGAGGTGGGATGTAGGCCCCATGCCGAGTAACCGGCTACATCAGTCAAGGCCTACACTGGGAGGAAACAGATGGGAAGCAAACTCATCTCAGCCTCTTGGTCTCTCAATCTGCCTTCACTAGAAGAAATCACACACTCAGTCGGCAGATTCTTGTGTCTATTTTCAGTGTGGTTAGAACCCAGAGGGGAGGACAGATGTGATTAGAACCTCCAAACCCCAACAGATGGCGTTGCAATACCTCCCCTCATTTCAAAGAATCTCAAGCAAAAGGAAATGGGTTCTGCATTTAAAGCCAAATACAAGCACGAAGGACAACCAGAAACTGACCTCTCTTGGAAAGAAAAATACTATAGGTCTAGTTAACTGTTCTGTCATTTTAGTCACTGTTTAGATATTTCTGTGGTAGTTGACACACCTAAATGGCATCTAGAAGTCCTCAGCAGATTTTCAGTAGCAAAGTCCCCTAGTGGCTTTACAATATCAGCAGGTCACTGTAATGTCAAATCCAACACCAGCAGTACAAGTAACATGAGATCAACTGAATAAAAAAACTAAGTAAAGGAAAATCATACTTGATTTTTGACCTTAAACTTGATAGACTAAGTATTTCTAACTCAGAGATCAAAAAATGATTTTAAAACCCAAGTAAGTACAGATGCTATGCCTATATGCAAGTGACGCAGTTCTTGTTGCTAGAAGTGAACTACTGAAGGGGTAGCAACACTCCCAGCCTGGAACAAGTTGGGGATTTATTAAATGTGATTTAAGTCTCCTCATTCCCATGTGTGCATGTGTGTATACCTTGTCTATAGCCAACACTCCACTAAGGTAACTTAAAACAAAATAGGAATTTATTTACAATAGCAAAGATGTCAAAAATAACAGGAACAATATATAACAAATCCAAGAATTATTTTATGAAAAAGGCAAACAATATATACACGAAACAAAAGATGAAACAAAATCCATAGGGCAAATTAATTTTGACCTTATCTAAACAGCCGCAGAATGTGGCAAAATGGTTTTTTGGATATGAATTACTTAAGTAACCCCAGGCCAATTAAACACACAGACCTTTTCAGCCCTTCTTTTTTACCTACTGACTGAAGTAACCCCAGGCCAATTAAAACGCACACAATTTTTTCAGCCCTTCTCTTTTACCTATTGACTGAATCTTTCTCTGAACTCTATTTACCTTTGAGAAATGTAACTATGGGGCCATACAAGATTTAGGAAGTGCCAGCTATTTACATGTGCATGAAAGGAGATACTTATTGACTGGCAGCCTTACTTTTTTACTTCCACTGTTCATTTCTGGTTTTTGTGATTTTTCTCATCTACCATACAAAACGTTACACCAGTAATCTTTCCAGTTCCTCAAGTACTCTCAAAGTGTTTTCTAAACTTGAGCATGCATCAGAATCACTTAGAGAACACAGATTGCTGGGTCCCACACTGTTTCCCAATTCAGTGGGACTGGAGTGGGGCTGAAAATTTGTATCTTTAACAAAGTTCCAGGGGATTGACACTGCCAGTGCTGCTAGGTCACACTTTAAATCCACTGCTTTGAAATAATGCCCCTTTATGATATTGACTGGCCATACTTCTCCTGACATAAATCCTAGAATTCGTGGGAAATACAGGAAATTGTTAATATTGAGATTCCCAGAGAACAGAGCAGCACATTATCTGCTTCGTTGGAACCGGTTAGGTGTCATTTGCCAGATGTTCCATTACAACTTTCTCAGCATGCTATGGTTTCACCTGACTTATGGCTCTGGCCAGTGACATTCACTATGTTCTCTTGATCATTACCTCAAATTTTTATTATTTATTGTTAGGCAAACATTTGTTCGTAAAGTTGAAGAACTGCAGAATCTCAAAGATGGTGCGAACCTATCTCTTTCAACTCCTGATAACTTGTACCTAATTTCCGATTTTTACTATGGCAATGACCATTCTCTAGTATATTAGGGTCAACTAGGGTTCTCCAAACTGGGCACAAAGGGGTAACTCGGAGGCAGGGATTCCGCTGTAGAGGTGGTGACAGTCCCCACTGATTAAATGTGCCATGAATTAATTGATACTGAAATGAACTTTAAGTGCTCTCAAAAACCACTTTATGCATGGGTAATTTATCCCAGGGGAATTGGAGATGCTAATAAAACAAATTCTTTATGAAGATAAAAGAAAAAAATGAATTTCAAGGACATGCTCATCAAAGGACTCACCAATCATCTCTTAACTTCTCTGAAATATTACTTGCAAATTCACAGGACTGAAATATTACCAGTATTTGCATCTGAGTCACAAAATTCAAAGCAATCAAGCATTTTGCATTCTGCTGCTGCATAAAAGATATTAAGAAATGGGGGGATGAAAATAATCCACTGCTTTTGATGTTTACTAGGTTTACAAAAACTGTACATTTTTTTTCTTAAGAAAAAGCATTAACTTAGTACTGGTATCAAATAGACTAAACATTCATAAACAGGAAAATATTCTGATTTTTATTTTTGCACGTTATTCTCAAGTACACAATTACAATAATGTCACACATCCCTATATGATTTTCTTTTTATGCATTTTACTTTTTTTTACAAAGTGTACAGAGAGGGAGGAACATACAATATTTAATAGGATATTTCTACAGAACAATAACTTATATTATGTCCTTGTAAAAATCTGTACCTCTTTAAAACATTTAACTGAAACATCCATTTTTTTTAGCTTTGCTAATCAAAATTGTTTTAAGAATTAAAACTAGGTTGTAACTAATGTCAGTACATAACAGTGACTACGATTCCATTTTCTCTTTATACAGACAAATACATTTTATCATATTCACTTGACCAAACCCTTAAATACCTTTTAAAGGTTTCAATATTGTGCTTTAAAAAGAAAAGAACTGTGTATGATTCCAGAGTATGTAAGAGAAATATAAAGTGTGTAAAGTGTTGTGTTCTTTATCTTTCAGTTTATTTAAAAAAATATAGTTAAATGACCCAATCATTTATATTTCATGTATTAATTTTACAGGACATTTTAAAATTCATAAATTTCCATTTTCATTTAAGTGTGTTCTTTTACGTTATTTCTGGGAAAAATAAAAATTAAGGGAGATTTTAAAGGTTCTCACAAAAAAACAGACAGAGCTTTCAAGAATAGTAGGGCAATAAATCACATTAATTGTGAGTGACTTTAAAAAAAAAAAATCACGTTATAGGGGCCAAGAAGATACAGGATTTCCCTGTGGGATAGGCTAGGAAAATCCATGCCTTGGCTTTGACTGGCATTTAGGCTACAATTCTTATCAATCTAGCACTTAAGATGCCTGCCAAACACCAAGTATTTTTATTTCTGACCCTAAAAATCCAACTCTTGAATATAAATACCAATGGCAAAGAGAAAGATGAAAGGTAAAAATCTAAGCATGAAGGGGATGGACCACCGTAATGAGGTGGCAAGGCAGCTATCGAGTGGGAAGAGAATTTCTCAATCTCCCACGATGTGCCAGATACATATAGGCCCATAGCCAATTTAAGGGACCCCCAAAACTGTTTTTTGCTCTCCAAGATTAACCTTAACATAACCAAATTCTAATTAGCTGAGTTCATTTTATAAATTCATGACTCTGATTCAGACCTATTTGTTAAAAAATGCCAACTCTCAAAGAAAAGCAAAACTGTGAAAGACTTGATGTTCCAAATAAGGCCTCAGATTTTCCTTATGCACTTAAAACACACCTTTATCTTCTAATCAAAGCCAACTTGAGTGTTAAGTTTTTAACGTTTGCTAACTGTAACTGTCTAAGAAATAACAGAGGAGGCTGAACATAACAAGTGTAAGTCATAATTAGCACTCGTTCTCTGGTCCACGGAGCCATTGTTTCCTCTACGTCCCTCTCACTTGGTGAGACAGAGATCTCTCTCAGGCTTCTCAGAGAGAACTGTGGGAGTCATGTCTGAATACTCATTAGCTTTTCAGAAAAATATAAAGGCATGGAGCTGAAATTGTACGAAAACATTCTATCTAGAAACATCTTAACTTCTATTTTTCAATTACCAAAGATATTTAAAAGAAAATACCTTTACTCTTCAAAAATACTAGTGTCCTTATTTTCCTTCTAATTCTTCACCTGAGTAGTCTCTCTGAAGAGCATGACTTACAAAATGCTCTCTCATGCATCCCTGGATCTTTCATGTTATTGTAAATTTAATACTTTCATTATAGATTTTAAACAACTACTACTTGGGGTTGTGTGTATAAATATGTAAAATAAGCAATACACACAGATACATGTTATATATATGTGTATATATATAATTCAGGGTACATTTACATATATAAAGTTGCAAAAGATCCTATAAGCCACGAGTTACCTCTAGGAGATTCCAAAATGCAGTTCTCATAAGTCTCATGTGTAGCACACAACCATTCCAAGACAAGGCAGCACAGACAGAATAATCAAAATACAACAGGATCAAGCAAAATTTCTCAATAAAGTTTTCTAAAAGTTTGCTATGCTGACAAAACATGTAAATAGTCCAAGGAAAACCAAAAGAAGTATATTTTGTCTGCTAAACAAAATGAAAAGTAAACACAAACCCAGCCACTGTACTTTGCTCAGTGACACCAGGGATTCAAAAGCTCAAATGGGAAAGTGGTCTGAAAATATTAAGCAAGACAAGTAAACGACTTCCATGTTACGACAATTATAACTGACCATAAAATCTCCCATTTCTATTAGTAGATGTCTCTGACAATTTTATTGTGAGAAATTTATGGGAAAAAAAGTGAGTCAACATGAATACTTTCAGAGTTACCAATCTAAAGTTACCTTAAGTTAAATGGTCTTAGAAGAGTACCATCAAGGTAAGCAAGGTAAATATTTAAATAAATATAAAACTTCTAAGATAGAAAAATTCAGTATAGAATCAGGGATTACTTTATTAAAAGCAACTAGCTTGTTGCCATTTCCCCCCATTTATTAAACAAACTGAATAGAATTCAGAACACACTATTGAACAAAATGTAAAAAAAAAAGTTAACTAGAAGCAATAATTCTATTTGTACACAGCATAAATCAATATACAGTATTGTATGTGAACAAGACTGATTGGCTTTAAAATGAACTTTCAGCTTCAAGGCCAATATCTCTACAAACATCTGTAGAATATTGTTAGGGCAGACCAACTTCTTTATGATGTCGCATTATGTGCTGGTTCTTTTCTGAAGGTCTCCGGAACCCTTTCTTGCAGTACTCACACCGGTGAGGATAGTCTTTCGTATGAATGGAAATAACGTGCCGTTTAAAGCCTGAGGCGTCTGTAGTGCTATACTCACAGTACTCACACTGATACACTTTCCTGCCACTGTGTGTCTTCATATGCTTTTTAAGCTCATTCTGTTGTCTAAATCCCTTTCTACATCTCTTACACCTAAATGGAAGATCTTTTGTGTGAACTGAGAGAATATGGCGACTCAGAACAAACGGATCTGCAATCTTAAAGTCACAATGTCTACACTGATGCATTTTTTTACCCTTGTGGGCAGCCACGTGTTTCTTGAGTTCTGAAGGCCTATGAAAGCCTTTATCACACATATCACACTTATGGGGGTAGTCTTTCGTATGAACTGAAATTATGTGTCGTTTCAAATCGCTTGAGTTCGAACTCTTATGGTCGCAATGCAAACACTGGTGTGTTTTGCTTTCTTGGTGGATAAGAGCATGTTGCTGCACCTCTTTGGTATCTGAGAAAGTCAGAAGACAAATGTCACATTTGAATGGCATCTCTTTACTATGCTTAGTTTTTACGTGCGTTTTCAAATTAGAAGAGTCTGCAGACCTATATTCGCAGTACTGGCATTGGTACGGCTTCTCCCCAGTATGGATTCGCATGTGCTTTTTGAGCTCTGATGGGTGACGAAAACCTTTACCGCACTCCACACAAATATGAGGAAAGTTCTTGCTGTGGACTGCCAAAAGGTGGCGATTCAATAACCCTTGTTCAGCTGTCTCATATTCACAGAATTTACACTTGTGCATTTTGTTGGCTCCTTTCTCCTTATGCACCATTTTGTGAGTAAATAAAGCCCCCGCATGAGAGAAATGCTTCCCACACTCATCACATTCGATGGCCTTCTCTGCCTTGCTGGTCAGCTTGTGGCTCTCTAGGTGGTTGTGTAAACTTAATTTCTTGTTGGTAGTGTAATCACAGTCAGTACAGCGGTACTTCTTCTTAGTAAGGTGTTCGGGATGGTTTTTCATGTGCCTTTTCAAAAAACCTCTTGACTTAAACTTCTTCCCACAAATCATGCAAGGATAGACTGTCAAAGGATGTCCATCAGGGCCGATAATTATTGCTAAGAAAGGGAAAAAGAAGGAGTATGAATGCTCAAACCAAGTTCTTTTCTGGTTTCTTCCAGAATTTAAAGTGAGTGTTCTGACCACTGTTGGCCAAGGACTCCTAAGTTAGGCTATTTGCTATTTAACATTCCTTTTACCATTTTTCAACATCAGACATAGTAACTAGTCATAAGGAGAAAATGGTCTGGAAACTTCAGCAGGACTGTACCAACCTCACTCCCTTCAGCTTAAAAAAAATTAATGAATAAATATGTAACTTCTATCAATGAGTGATTAAAGATACAGCAATTTAGAAATTGGTAGGAAATTATTCATAAAGGTAAGGTTTTGTGACCAAAATTTCTGCTTTGGTTATTCCAAAACACATTTATGTTAATTTACAGCAAACTAAAATATACCCATGAAATTTTTAATATGCAAATCATTATACAAGAATAGATAGGAATGTCATAGTAACTGAAGTATTTATCCTGCTGCTCTGTAAATTATGCCTGCTTTATGCTGACATAATTAGATTCTCTAAATATACTAATTTATTTTATGTAAAAAGTTCATGCTCGTAACATATTTGAGGGATTTCATTTCACTTCCACATAAAATCATCTGAGTTCTGAATTTTTTCGTCCACGTTTAATCTATCTCCTGTTTCTTTTTATCCAAGGAAATCATTCATGAATATCACTGAATTCTGAAAATTATATTTCCAAATTCAATACACAAAAGCTACATGTGGTCTAGCAGCTAAAATGTCATCATGACACCCCTGTGGATACATACTAGAGTTTCATCTGAGAGCTCGCAGAGCTCGCTGCGCTGTGGAACTTGTGCGCCCTCACCTGTTTGGTACTGCCTGGAATCAGGTCTTCTCCTTTTCTTTGGTTTTTGTTTAGCCAGTCTGCCAAGGCCAGCAGACTCATCTATGTGCAAGAGGGCACTTGCAGTGCCATTCCGGTTTTCAATTCCATCAGAATTATTACCTAACAATGCGCATTAAAAAACAAAATTATACAGTATTATAAATTCTAAAGAACTAGGAATTCTTTATTAACTACAACAATGAAAAGTAAGCCATGATACTCATGAATGACAAAAATTCCCCATTCTAGGTAATGGGTTTTATGAATACATTTATTATAGCAAGACCATAGGAAATGCCTAACTTCCAAAGCTAAAAAACACATGTCAGCATTTTGCCCCATGAACTCCCTTGTTGTCTCCCAAAATTGTAAAGTCATGGGTCAGATATAATCAAGGTGAAAAGTTTCAGCTTGAAAGCCTGTGTACTTCTTGCAGTACTTCCTTCTACGTAATATACACATGAAGGAAATTCCTGTTGAAAATAAAAACAAAAAGTAGACTTTATAATCTTCCTCTACTCTTATTAAATCCAATAATCCTTACAGGGTACTGGTATTTCTCAAACCAAAGAAACCATTTTTCAATCATGAATTCATGTTTGAAAACCGACTCACTCAATCCTAAGAGCTGCTAAGCAACATACCATAAGCTGCTGCCCATGCGATCGGCATGAAGGTTTTGATTTCATTGTCGTCCATCTGCTGCTCGTGCACAGCAGCGGCTGCTGCTGCTGCTGCAGCATCTTCCTCTCCTACAATCACTTCCATATAAACTTCATCAGCGATTTCAGCAACATCTAAATAGAAAGTTTCAAAACTTCTGTGATCAGGTTTACAGAAATCACAGGAAAGGTGTTTTATTTGAATTCAGTTTATAGACAAATAGAAGGTCCAAATATTACATACCTAGAACATAGTTTTCATGTAGCAAGCACTCAATAAATATTTGCTGAATGAATCATTCACTTCATGGTTTTCACCATAATTTGGTTTTAGAACAACATTCTAAGCATACATAAAGAGTCACTGATATTTCCCTTGGAATATAGTTAGCATAATAATCTCTAGAATAATGCTACTTATTTCCTTCAAATACTAGCCGTAAAAAAAAAAGAAAAGCTCCAGAAACATAAAATTTTCTCCCACAAAAAGGCCACCTACTTACTTAAATCTTCATCTTCTGGTTGAGAGTCATTGACAGTCATATAAACCATCTTTTCCCTGGGAACACGAACACTGCTATTCTGATCAAGTAGTTCAACTCCATGATCATTCTCAGGCTCACTTTCCACAATGTCTACTGTTCCACCTGTCAGGGAAGAAGACAGCTCCAAGAATTTACTTGAAAACTTCATTTCCACCGGTTTCTTTTTATATACTTTTCTACTACTATACTGGAATTCTTGTATAAAAGTGACTTCAGAAAAGATTCCAAATGTTCTCAATCTAAATCACCCAAAAGTAATCAGGTTGAAGCATTTAGATGAGGATGTATAATGTGCTAAAGGCTTCCTCTTACCTAAGTCATCCTCTCCAGGGTCAGCTTTAAAAATGTACACCTTGATGACTTCAGGGCAAGTGCCATCTACTTTACAAGGATCGATTTCCGACTCTGCATCCATGGTCATTCCAGAGGAGCCATCATGTTCTATTTTGCCAGCATCATCCACTAAAAAGGCAGGAAATATATCACATAAGACTTAAATAGAATGCTATCGTTTTCAAAAGTCCTTTTTACAAATATAATCTCTAACTTGATTCACATAAAATTGGATTATTTTACCTAGACAAGTAGAACATTAAAAAAAATACATTCCTAAAGACTTCTAAAAATGAGATCAGATAGATATTGAAGTGAAAAATACAGCCAGGTGCAGTGGCTCATGCCGTAATCCCAGCACTTTGGGAGGCCGAGGCAGGAGGACTGCTTGAGCTCAAGAGCTTGAGAACAACCTGAGCAATATTACTGAGACCTCATCTCTACAAAAAATAAAAATAAAAATTAGCTGGATGTGGTGGCACATTCCTCTATTCCTACCAATTTGGGAGGGTGAGGTGGGAGGATTACATGAGCCCAGGAATTTGAGGCTGCAGTGAGCTGTGATCGTGCCACTACACTCCAGTCTGGGTGACAGAGTGAGACCCTGACTCAAAAGAAAAAAGAAAAACGTACATAGAGAAAGTTCCTGATAGCCTAAAAGACTAAACATAGCAAAACGATATATAGTCTTTACTGAGCCATAAGGTAAAAACATTTCTATATTAAAGATAGTCTTCTAATACTTAAAGATGCTAAAAAAAAAATACCCTAGTAGTAAAACAAATACAGTCTTCACATAAAGGTTTCATAAGCACTACTTCATGGTCACTATTCTTGAATATCATTTGATCTGATCAATTTCCATTAGAACAACGCATTTAAAAATAATCAAAACATGACTGCCAGAAAGGTGCACTGCAATGAGATGGCCAATAGACATTCTAATTCAATCTGCTTAACATTACACACACATATAATCTATATATATGCATAATATATACACACTATTCTAGTTTGGTTAGGAGTCTAGGTCCTTGCTGGCAAATGCAGCAATAAGTGAATTCAAACATATTCTCATATACCCAATGTCCTCCTTAATGGAGATAGCCTGTGTTATGTGGACAGAGGCAAGGAGGGAGGGAGGGGAGAAGAGGAGGGAGGAAGGGGAGAGGAGGAGGGAGAGAGAAGGGGGGGAGGGAGAGAGGGAGAGAGAAAGATAGAAAACAGAGGTACACATGATTCCCAGTAGTGGAGACTTGGAAGATATACAACATTACAGTTTTTAAAGCTTTCTATAAGTAGCCAAGGAAATAAATGTGCTACTATATAGAAGACTTAGAAAATAAAACAAGAAAAATTATGTCCTAAAATAATAGACTCCTGATTTGAATAAATTCCAAAAATATAATCTTCATATAATGCAACCTTCTATTACACATCACTATGTGCATTGACTATCTCTAGGACAAGAGAAAGTGTAGCAAAGGCCAATGAAAACTTAGTACCCACTACAATTTAATTTATCACAAAAGTTGGATTTATTGATGGTAAGCCCATTAGAGAAACACTGAAGGAATGTTCTCTCTGCTCTAGGCCCAGCTGGCCCATTTGGCACAGCAGAAGACCAACCAGAGGGGAGCAGGACCGAGGCTCAGAAAAGAAGGCTCATTTAGCTTGTCTTAAATACTCCCATCAAGTCTTTTCACTTCCCCTTCGCCCTCTTAGTTTCCTTTCTAGTGTTCCCATGCTAAACATATCTGTTTAGATATTTGATTACTTATGTTTTCTTCAATTCTCCAGTGAATCACAACTATATATTAGACTCTCAGGCTAGGTCTTGACATAAATATGAAAGAATCATGGACTCCAAAAGTTTTACAGTCCAGTGGAAAAGTGGACAAGTAAACAGTTATTATTGTTTTTTTGAGTCAGGGTCTTACTCTGTCACCCAGGCTGGAGTGCAGTGGCACGACCACAGCTCACTGCAGCCTCAAACTCCTGGGGTCAAGTGATCTTCCCAACCCAGCCTCCCAAGTAGCTGGGACTACAGGCGCATGCCATCACACCTGACTCATTTTTTAATTTTTTTGAGACAGACAAGATCTCACTATACTGCCCAGGCTGGTATCAAATTCCTGAACTTACGCGATCCTCCTGACTTTGGCCTCCCAAAGTGCTGGGATTACCAGCGTGAGTCACTGTGCCCAACTTCAGATGATTATTTTTAAATGTAGTAATAATAATGCAGCCACCAATTATTAAGTGACTGTATTAAGGACTATTTACTACAATAACCCTGTGAGGGAGATGGTACAGTATTATTTACATTTTACAATAGAGTAAACTGAGTTTAGAGAGAATGAATAACTTACTTATTTGGAGTCACACAGAATTCAGATTTCAAGCCATGTAAGAAGTCCCAATCAGAATTCATCAAACTTCTATAAGTTTCGAGAATGGAGCTTAAATTGGTAGAGGCAACTATGACTCTATTTTTGTTTGTTAAAGAAATGATAGTTTTTATTTTCTTTTTGCCATGCAGCAAAGGAGGGTCAATTTTTTGGCAAAAATTGACCGAGTTGTTTTCTGAGATTTTTGGAAATGAGTTTATCCAGGGGCAACCAGGGTGTGCTCCCCTCCTTCTCACATTCTCCCAAATCCCGTCGGAGCTCAAAGATTCACACTGGGCCCACACCCCATCCAGACCCAGGTCCTCGTGATTTTTTTAAAATAAAAAAATAGTACTTGTATAACTATCTAAAGATGCTTTTAGTGGAAATCAGGTGAATGTATTCACGACTCAGGTAAGCATAGTCAGTACTGCAACAAATGCTAGGTGCTGGTGCTTTTGACCACTATAATTTTTAAAATTCATAGCTATCCCTTGTGTAAATTTATACTCATTATACCAAGATAGAACTTGGATTCTGACATCTTTGAAACGATACTTCTGCAAAATCCTGTCACATTCTCCATCAGACCCAAACATTGCATTTATCTAATCAAAATTCTTACATGGAACATCAAGATGAATGGAATATTTCAAAAGCCAATATTAAAAAGCCAAAATATAGTAATAATTTGCCAACTTGGCATCTTACTTATTAAGAATCAAGACCATCCGCATCCCAAATAAATTACTTGCAGAGAACTTCTTGGAAACAGCATTTCCCAATTCTTTCTTATTTGTCAATTACAAACATAAAAATTACAAAATTTAATCAGCGTGCTTCAAATGCAAAGTGCATGAATCCCAAACTCTGGGCCATTGAAATCAGTTTATTCCTGACATTGTTAACATCATTAATCAGCAGACTATATTTTAATATACCTTTGGCTTCAAAACTAAACAAGTCACTTAAAAATATACTTGTTAGGGCCAGGCTCGGTGGCTCAGCCTGTAAT
>CAUYQG010181396.1:0-10681 GCA_963574415.1 Tarsius wallacei
GTGAATGCCTTCGTATGTGTTTTTGGACCAGTTCAATATCCCTTTTGGTAAAATGGAGTCCATGGCTTTTTCCCATGTTCCTATTGGGTTGTCTATTTCTTATTTATTTGTAGAGGTTCTTTATATATTCTGGATAGGAGTCGGTAATAATACTTTTTTTTCTTTTTGAGTTGGGGTCTCTGTTGCCCAGGCTGGAGTATAGTGGCATGATCCCAGCTCACCACAGCCTTGATCTCCTGGGCTCAGGTGATCCTCCCATCTCTGCCTCTTGAGTTTTTGGGACTACAGGCATGTACCACCATACCTGGTTAATTTTTTAAAAATTGTTTTGTAGAGATGAGATACCACTATGTTGCCCAGGCTGGTCTTGAACTCCTGGGCTCAAACGATTCTCCCTCCTTGGCCTTCCAAAGTGCTAGTATTACAGGTATAAGCCACAACAGCTGGCCAGTAATAATTCTTGTGAATTGTTCCTCTCCCCTCCCTGGCTACTTTCAGAATTTTCTTAATTTTTAGAACTTTGTAAGTCTAAGTGTCATTATTTTTATATTTATCCTGATTTGAGTTTATTGAGAATGTTGGATATGTAAATTTTTTTTCATAGAAGTTTTTTGTCATTGTTTTTTCATATATTTATTCTGTCTCAATTTCACGCCCTTTTCCTTGTGAGACTCCAATTACGGATATGTTAGCCCATCTGATACCACTCCACAAGTTTCTAAGGAATCTGCAGTCCAATCTCTCCTTCTGGTGGGGATTCCCCACTCTGTGCCCTAAGTTCTTCTCTGTATTCTGGCCTCCAGATCATATTTTCCTTGATACTGCAGGTAGTGGATGTTTAGGAGGACTTTGAACTCTATATCTCCAAAGTAGAATTTAATATCTTTACCCCATTTTCCTTCAGTCTTTTTTGCTCTGTGATACTCGGATAATTTTTATTGATTCATCTTCATGTTTTACTAACTTTTTTTACTATCTCCATTCTGCTATTAAACCTTCCAGTGAATTTTTTTCTTTCAATTATTATACTTTTTAGTTCCAAAATCTGCATCTGGATGCCATTTTGGGGGCTGAGACTTCTATACATTCACTGATTAAGACCATATCTTTCCTTAATTATTTGAACATATTTATAGTAGCTACTTTAAAGTCCACTGAGTCCAACATCTGGGTCATTTTAGGTTTCATTTCTGTTTTTATAGACTGCTTTATTCTTGCCTGGGCATCACATTTTCCTATTTCCTTATCTGCCTAGTGATTTTTTTTTAAAAATGTAATACTGGACATTGTGGCTGATTTGTTGTGAAACTCAAAATGTTGTTAAATTTCTCTGAAGAATGTTGGTTCTTGTCTTAGTAGGCAGTCCAATTGTTGGCTGATGACCTTGAACTTTCTTAGTCAGGTTTCATGTTTTCTTATTGCAGCTATGTGGAAAATCCAAGGTGTTTCCCAAGCCTCTCTGGTTTGGCATGACTCAATCCTGTCCTATGCATGTATAGCCTAGTTGTCAGCCAAGGACTTGCAGGGCTCCCCTTGTGGAATTCTGGGGACCCTGCCAGCACAGATCCCTCTTCTCCCATGCTCTACTCCACATGTGCCGTTGGGTTTGCTGCACTTCACTCTCATCTCCGCCTCTTCAATGCCATGTGACATCCGTAGCCTGCCCAGATTCCAGGGCTCTGTACCAATCAAAAGACTGTCTGCAGGAGTGCATGGAGTGATTTTTTGGCTCACCTCATTAGTTTTCCTTCTCTCAGGGATCCAGTCTTGTACTGCCTGTTGTCCACTGCCTGAAAACAGTTGCCTCATATGCTTTGTGCAGATTTATGTTATTGATGGTAGGAGGGCTAGTCTGGTATCAGCTAATCCATAATGCCCGGGTGTGGAAGTCACAAGTAAGTTTTGATGGAGAAGGTGATGCTTGCCTCCACATCCTGACCCCCTGAGCGCTCCTTGGCCCACTGCAACCCAGGCTCTGGACCACCACCCTGTTGGCATTCTCTGCCTGGACACCTCCACCCAGCTTCTATGATGTTCTTCTCTCCTGGCTTGCTCCTTCTCTGTCTCTTTAATCATCCCCTCCTCAGACCATCTCCTTGAGGCCGCATGCCCGCTGCCCCAACACCCACACTGAGCCCTGTTCTTTCCTCCTGGCAACACTCACTAGGCTGCTGTTCAGTCCCTCCTTCTAGTGATGATCCCCAGACTGTACCTTCAATTCTTCTCTGTATTCTGGCCTCCAAAACCATATTTTCCTTGACACTGCAGGTAGTGGATGTGTAGGAGGCCCTTAAACTCTACACTCCCGAAGTGGTATTTGATAAATTACCCCAAATCTATTCCTCTTTTTTTTCCCCTCTATCCTACCATCCAAGTTAGAAAAGCAGGAGAGGCCCGTGCGGCCCTGGTCTCCTTCACTACTCACTTCTTACTTGCAGTGGGCCACCAAGTCCTGATCCTGGAATATTACTCAAAATTGACCCCTTCTAGCCCCCTGCCAATAAATGGCAGCTGTTGTTCTTGTGGGAGTGCTACAAAGGTAGGTTGCTGCATGTGGAGACTCTATGGTGTGACAGACAGTAGTTAGGCCTGGCCCCCAGCAATTTCTCTCTGGAAGCAGGGGAAAGTGTTGGGGAATGAGAAGACAGGGAGGGGTTAGAAGATATCTGGTCCCCCTTAGTCCCTGCGAAGGCTAAGAAGGTAGGAAGCCCTGGGCGAGAGCCACTTTGGTAGAAACTTAATTGGGTGGAAGGCAGGAACAATCCATTTTCCCCCAGGTCCCAGAAGCTGCAGTAAGCATGAGGGGCACTCTGACTTGAAGGCTGGCCCCATAATCAGAGGCTACTTCAGGGTCTGCCTGAGCCCGCTGCCATCATGCAGCTGGCCACTGTGGGGGTTTGGGCTCACTGGCCAGTCTGTGGAGACCCCAGCTGAAGTCCTCTGTCCAGGTGTGTGGCTGATGCCCTGCCAGGCCAGAGACTGAGGAGTGTTCAGAGAGGGACCATAGAAAGAAATACCCAAGGCTGCAGTTCAGGTTGACTGTAGCCACCTGATGGGCACCATGTACCCAGACATTAAGTGGGCCATCCGTCATTACCTCACTTGGGGGACCCCTCCTTGTGACCATCCTGTATCAGAGTCCCTAGGTCCTGGTGGCCTGCTAGGCTGGAAATGTAGAGGTGAAAGGTGGAAGCAGGCACTGAAAAAGGGGACAGAAAGGTATGTCTACTGTATCAAGCTTCTTCCGAGACTACCAAAGAAGGCCAAGCGCAGGCAGGATCCTGGCATGGGCCAACGTGCCCTCAGTCTGGGGCTGTGGCAGAAGTTGGTCACTGCACCACTTTAGTCTCTACCCACTTCCCCCTCCTCCGTCCACTGGCTCTGCCAGGGTTACAGGGACTCCTGGGCAGAGGGGTCATCCAGTCACCTTGTGATGAGTGTCAGAGTAGGAGATTCTGAACTCCAGGCGGTGGAGGTCATCTCTGAGAAGGGGCCTGGAGGGCGGCGCCTGCTTCAGAGTCAGTCCAGGGGAATCCCTGAAGGACAGAGGTAGTGCGCATGACACTCTTCAGATGGAGAAAATGCAGAGACTCCAACTCAAAAAAAAAAAAAAAAAAAGAAGAGTTCCTCCCACTCCCCATTCTATACGACCCACGCCAACATTTTTGGTGAAGGAGGCAGTGGAACTCAGAGGGTAGGAGTTACCTCTCTGGGAGGAAGGCCCCATGATCTTCAAGCTCTGTGTGCAGGGTTTTTACCCCTGTGCAATTAGAACAGAGTTGCTTTTGCAGGTGATTTTCTCACTGCCCCCTGGCCTGACCAGGAGGACCTGGGGTGAGGGCTGACATCCCAGCACAGAGCGGGTGACAGCCGGCCTTGGATGCCAGCCAGCCTCCTCCCTCCTCCCTTACTGCTGTTTGTCTTCAGGCAAGTTACTTAACCATTCAGGGCCTCTGTGTCCTCATTTGCAGAGTGCTGCTGGTAATAACATGTCTGGCATACAGGAAGCACTCAAGAAACGCTGGCTCTGACTGTAATCACCCTGGCTATTTTCTGCTTGCTGTTGCCTGCCACCTGTAAGTATGTCCATGCGTGTAGCTTTCCATAATTACGGTGGCTGTGTACAAACTGCGTTATATATTTGGCGTCCCCCACGCAGGAGGCTCTGGTATCCACGGAGCTCTCTCCCTTCCCACTTGTCACGTGGCGCCGCATCTCCATCCACTCGCTCGTTGTTTCTGCCAGGCCAGTCCCCTGCGGGGGGCGATTTGGGTTGTTTCCAGTTTTCTCCGTTATAAATAGCACTGCTGTGCATATCTTTATTACACATTCCTTCTTTCCTCTGAAACCCTGAATAACTGAGCCCACAGGGCATCCAGTACCCAGCGCAGGCTGCCTTACCAGACCCTCCACGCTTCCTGGCCTGTTTCACCCGCACTGAGTGAGGACCTGCAGATGATCCCCCGAGCAAGGAGGAATCCGTTTGGTCCCCTGGTCCTTGATTGCAGTCACTCAGAGCTGCCGGGTGGCTTCAACCCTGGCCCTTCTTGGACCCGTGAGTGACAGCAGAAATGCACGGATGCTCAACATCATCCAAGTTCACAGGCATAGGACAAAACTAAAGAAAAACTAAACAAGAAAGAAAGAAAGAAAGAAAGCCAGCCCACCAGTGTTTCTACCTTGCTATGTCCCTAAATGTAAAAAGGCCTCCTTGTGTACCTGGGGCTGAGGGAGGCCAGAGCCCTGGTGACATCTGCCAAGCAGAGCCCTGGCAGTGGAGCCAACTTCATTGCCTTGTCAGTATTCTTTTCCCCTTCTTTTTTAATGCTGTCATTGACTTTTTAAAAAGTAATACAAATATAGGCCAGGTGCAGTGGCTCACACATGTAATCCCAGCATTTTGGGAGGCCGAGGTGAGAGGATCGCTTGAACCCAGGAGTTTGAGACCAGCCTGAGCAACATAGTGAGACCATGTCTCTACAAAAAATCAGAATAAGCCAGGCATGGTGGCACTCTCCTGTAGTCCTAGATACTCTGGAGGCTGAGGCGGAAGAATATTCTGAGCCTAGGAGGTCAAGGCTGCAAGTGAGCTGGGATCATGTCACTGCACTCCAGCATGGGCTACAGAATGAGACCCCGACTTAAAAACAACAACAAAAGTGAATACATTCTTAAGTGAAGTTTATATTTACTCTGTGGTTTTTTACTTTCTTGGAGTCAATATGAGTAATTTATATTTTCTCAGAAAAAATTCCCATTTCAACTACATTTTCCCATTTATAAGCAAGAAGTTGTACATAATACTCTTTTATAGTCCTATCTCTTTGTTTCATTGTTGCCTCTTTTGTACCTCTTTTGGCTTCTTTTTGTTATTGACCAGACTTGTCAGATTTGTGTATTTTACTGCTTAAAAACATTTTTTTAAAGATCTAGCTAGTTACTGATGAGCTGTAGTGTTGATTTTTTTTTAATATCATTAATTTTTGTTTGGTGTTATCAGACTCATCCTCTTACCTTTCTTGGGGTTATTTTGCTCTCCTTGTCCAGGTTCTTGAGGGGCAAACCTTATTTTATTTTCAGCCTTGCCTGTTTTATGATAAGGGCAAGATAATCCATGACATTTCCAAGTGTGGTTTTGGCTGTGTCCCACATCAAGGAATACAGATTGGTTCACTTGTGTTCATTTATAAGTTTCATTTCCGTAGTTTCCAGTTTTTCATTTAAATTTCCTGCTGAGCAGATTATTTGGCTTTCCTTTAGTTATTTCATTTAATTTTATTGTAGTGATTTCTGCTTTTGCAGAATTTTTTTGCAATTTCCTTTGTCACCTAAATACTTGATCTATTGCTAATACTCTTCTATGTGACTGGGGGGAAAAGTGTATTCTCCATATGGAATAAGAATATCAACATACATTTCATGTAATTTTAAAGTTGAGGCATACTTTACACACATAATTACATGGAACTTACACATATATTACATTTATATAAAATGCACGGATTTTAAGGACATGGTTCGCCAAGCTTTTGATAAATGTATACATCTTTGTAACCAAGAAAAAAAGAAAAAAAGAAAAAAGAAAAAAAAAAAGGACGTTTTCAACATTCCAGAAAATCCCTTCAGGCCCTTGCAAATCGATCCCAGCGCCATCCCAACCCTCTGCAGAGACAGTCACTTTTCTAACTTCTATAACCTAAATTAGTTCTAGAATTTTGTAGAAATGAAATTATTCAGTGTTTATTCTTTGTTTCTGGCTTCTTATGTTCAGCTTTATGTCTGAAAGATTCATCCATGTTGAGAATATTAGTCGTTATTTTTTGTTTACATATGATGATTTGTTTACCCACATTCCTGTTTATAGATTTTACAGTGCTTCTGGTTTTAGCTAATGTGAACAAAGCTGCTGTAAATACTCTTGTAAAGGTTTCTTCCTTTCTCCTGTCCTATGTTTTTACTTCTTTTGGGTAAATACCTAGAAGAATTGTCGGATCATAGAGAAGGTATTTGTCTGGTCTTATAAAAAACTACCAACAGTCTCCAAAGTTGCTGGCCTGTATTTATGCACATGTTCTTGTATAGTGTTTTGCATCCATCAGTAATAAATCCCAACAGCTATTAGATATGAGCTCCTGTCTCAAAGCAGAACTCAGAAACAGTTGCCCTGTGCTCCCTGGACTTTCGTTCCTTAGCAGTGATGGCCAGAGAATGAGCGGGGCACAGCATGGACTAGGTGGCAGAGTCCACACGTGTCCCCAGCACCATTCTCCACTCTTCCAGTCATAGACACCTCACATCTGACCTCCCTTGCAGCTAAATGAAGTCATGTGATTCAGTTGTTGGTGGGGCCAAGTGGCAGAAAGCTGACCAGTGTCCACCGTCCATCCTCCCTTTTTCTATTCTGCAACTGGAACATGCATGTGATGGCTGGATCTGCATGTCAGAGCACCAGGAATAGGACCGAGCCCAGATGCCAGAGCAGAAAGCTGGAGGCAGCCTGGTCCCTGAAGGCTTCATAATCACTGTGGGTGCCACCCCTGATGCTTGGGGTGGGGGGGAGGAACAATGTCAGCCTTCAGCCCTGGCTGGTGCACACAGGTGGTTTGTGTTCACATTGGGAATGCCAGGCTGATAGCCAGTCCTGCCACTTTAGCATAGCCTTCATGCCTGCATGGGACAGAGGGGCCTGAGTATAGGCTGACCCATGCTAGGAAGGTATTTCATGACTCATGCTAGGAGGCTGTTTCCATGATGATAAGTCCCTGGTGTCCACTGTGAGGGAAGGGGAATCTAGGAGTCCCTCCCTGACCATTTGGGATGTGCTTTTGTCAGCCTAACCACTCCTGGCTGCTGGAGATACCTGGATCAGGGGCCTGGACTGGGACAGTGCCTGGTCTTCTGGGGACCAGGGCCTGAGGTAAGCCCAGAAGGATGGAGGGGATGCCAGCTAGGACAGGCAGAGTGGGGTCAGACAGGAGGGCAGTGGGTGCTCCAAGGACTCTTAACCAGCCAGAGGCCTGGGAAGGGTGCAGAGAGGTGGCACGGAGTCCCAGCCTGCGGGCTTAGCAGGGGCTGCTCTCACTTCCCTCCCTCTGCCCAAGGGTGTGGTATCTCCCAGACAGATGGTGGTGCCCACCTTATGCTTGGATGCCTAGTGAGGAGTTAGGAAGTCTGGGGGATTCCCACCCTATGTCCTCAGACTGAGTCTTTGAGCCAGGCCTGCAGATACTGCCCATGTCCCAGGGGCTTACTGGTAAGTTTTGTCACATTGCTTGTTAATCATCAAGGTGGCTCAAAATCCCCTGGAGGACTCAGGTGTCAAATAGAATCTGCAGACGGGCTACTGACAAAATGCCTTTTCTGGCTCTCTTCTCCACCCTCTGCATGCCTTAAACACACCACTCAGTGCAGCCACTGGACCTTTGCACAGCTGCCTCTTCTGCCAGTGCCCTCTCCCTTATCCTCTTAAGGCTAGCCTCTTCCTGTCATTCAGACTTCATTCAGTTTACACATCACCTCCTCAGAAGGGCCTTCCATGGTCATCCACTCTGAAGTTGCCACCCTGTCACTCTCTAGAAGATCACTTGGTTTTAAGTCTACCCATAACAAACGTTACTACTCAAAGCTTGTTGGTTAATGTCAGCATTGGGTATAAGCCCCGCAGAGGCAGCATCCTTGCCCCTCATCCCCGGACGTGACTTGGTACCTGGGCAGAGCCAGGCACACAGGGACTGCACAAAGAAAGCCAGTGGCCACCCTTGAGCACAGCAAGTGGTTAAAGGCACCAGCTGTTTAGTCAGGTGGTTCCAGATGCCAGTACTGGCCTAGCTGTGTGACCTGAGCCCAGTTAGTCCATCTGTATCTCAGTTTCCTAATGTGTAAAAAGGAGGTAACAATAGTGTTGTTATGAATTTTTATAAATTGGTGGATGTTGGACCTTTAGAATGGTTTCTGGCATGTGGTGAGTGCATTGTAATTTGTAGCTGTGGCCTTCACCATCACCACCACCATCACCACTACCACTACCACTGTCGCTATTACTATCATCGCCACTGCCACCATCATTACTATTGTCACTACCACCACTGCCACCTCCATCACCACCACCATAGCCACCACATATGCCTGCCATAGTATGCTGAATGGGCTGCCATGTCAATGGCCAGATGATTGAGGATGGGTGGACTAGGGTCTTCCTGCTCTGGGAAACACAACCTGATCTCCCAGGTGGACAAATGGCTGGGCCTGGAAGTGGAGGTGCAGTGACATTTTCCCACATGACAGCAGCCCCTAGAGGCAAGGAGGATAGAGGAGGTGTGGCTTTCTTTGGGAGAATGAGTCCCATGTGCAGCACTTTTGGCTCTGCAGATGTGATGCTTGTTGCCATGGTGACTGTCCTAACAATAACCTCCCAGAACTGATATTCCCCACACCCGCCCCAGCTGCCACCTGGGAGGGAGAGCCCTCCTCACTTATGAAAGCAAGCTAGAAAGGACAAGGTGGGAGGTGGGGATGACATGGGGGCAGGGGTAGAAGAGGGCCCTTCCTGAAGGTAAGGGTGGGAGGAGGGGAATTCTGGGCCTCTCTGACCTGAGCCAAAGCCAGATGCTAGGGCTTCTGGGGTCTGGGGGCCAGAAAGTCATGGCTGCAAGTTTTTCTTCCTTCTAGCTTTTCCCCTCTGCTAGGGAGGAACCCTCTGGGTCTGGAGGTGAAGAGTGGGCTTTTCTATGAGTAGGGGGTATGAGTCAGCCTGTCTGATCAGGTACAGTCTGGGTGCCCCTGGTGGTTCAGCCCTTCCTCATTGACTGGTGCCCAATTCCACCTGACCTTCCTGCACTTGTCACGGTAGCTTCACATCATGACTCTAATGTTTTAGCTCAGAGGAGGGGCTGCCTGGGGGGGGGGAGTCCTAGGTGCCAATAGGGGTAGAAGTGGGGGAGAGGCACAGAATGCAGTGGCCTCAAATTGCACCCCTTAGTGACCCTGACCCTCAAATTCTGTGTAACCCTTGTCCTGGACGGCCTCCCACCTTTTGAAAGGTGACCTCACAAAAGACTACCTAGGATGCTGCTGTGTCCTGGCCCAAGGCTGCAGGAAACTGTGTGAGTGTGGGTATGTTTGTATGCACGTGTTTGTGTATATGTATGTGCTTGTGTGTATGTGTGTGTGAATGCATGCAAAAGTCTAGAAAGGCTTTATGGGGCAGTGGGATTTGAGTCACAGCCATTTCTTGGCTGTGTGACTTCAGGCAAGTCACCTTACCTCTCTCTCTGTCCCATCTCGTAAAATGGGGATGAAGATAGTACATGCCTCATAGGATTGGGAATTAAATGAGATAATACATGTAAAATGCACGTAAGCACAATCTGTGTCAGCTGTCATTAGGATGGCAAGACCACCTTATCAACTCCTGAATATGCTAATAGGAGTGTATCTGACTTCACAGTAGCCTGGAGAGAGCCTGACTTACCGAGGGCTGCAATTTGGTTTGGTCTTCTATTATGTGGCCCTATCTCCTCTTTCTGGAACTCAGAAAGGGAAGGGTGCAGATGTTCCCAGCAGGCGCTGGGAGGCTCCTGTGGGATAAACACAAACCCAGGAACAAACCTCAAGTGGGTCTGCAAACCACCCAGGGACGTGTCATCACGTGGTCTACGAGTCACCCCACAGCACTGTGCCAAGTGCATCCTGGTCTGGGAGGGCCCTGGCTGTCCCCACTCCAGAATCTCTTCATTTGCTCCTCTCTCCAGGCAACATTTACCGTAGCTTCAGGGCTAGCCCTGGGCTGGCCCCAGGTGAGAGAGATGAGCAGGACAGGCCCAGAATCAGTCCTTGGGGAGCCGTAAGCAGGTCATGTCAGGGCAGCAGCATGACCCAAATCCAGAGCCAGCTGCTGGAAACTCCTCCTCAGAGTCTACCCAGGACAGACCCTAACAGGGGAGTGCAGGGCGCTGGAGCCCAGGAGGTCCAAAGTCACGGTTCTGGATGGGATGACAGCCAGGTGCCAGTCCTTAGGGAAGGCTTGGCTCTTTTGCAGGAAACAGGGTCTACCCTGCCTCCCTCCTGCCTCCCTGCTCACTCCTCCACCTTGGTGTCCAGGGCCATTTTCAAGAGGGGTTTCGGGTGGGCAGAGGGGAAAAGCTAGAAGGAAGAAAAACTTGCAGCCATGACTTTCTGGCCC